>JABMIG010000001.1:552746-703017 GCA_013187285.1 Cyclotella cryptica | reverse complement strand
TCCGGGATGCTGAGAGTTACATGCTCAGATTTGGCCTTGGCGGCCTTTTTCACAAGAGCCTTAAGCTCGTCCTAACTCCTAGTCATGTTTGGAGCAAGGCAACACTATGTTGTCGTGATTATTTCCTGTCACAGAGAAGTAATTCACTGTGTAACATGTGCACGATGCGTCAAGACCGCATATTTTTTCTATATGATCTATGTTCGAGCGCAATTTTGAATGGCAAGCAGTGGTCACAGCCCTATTGACCCATATACAAAAACAATCAAAACGCGCAAAAGAGGAATTTGTAGTATTTCCTCCAAATCGCGCTTCGAGCGCTGTGAGAAAAGTTATAGTCAATCTACGAAAATTAACGAGAATCGATATTTTTTTGTTACAAAATGGGGTGCGTCAGTACTACTGTTAAACTGGTACCGTACGTTATGCGGTGCTGGTTTTTTTGGTATGTTTCATATTCAATTAGATATATTTATGTTGCCTTCTTTTTTATTGGTATCTCTTTCTTACCTCACCTTTTCGTCAATGCAATTTATACGGCCGTGCAAAGTATACCGATGTGAACGGAGCCGTGATTATGTCGGACTGCGCATAATTCATTTGCAGCTCAAGCCAAGAATTGAACGCAGATCCCCCTAACCATGGCATTTCCAACTTCTCCGATTTCAGCGGCGTTGCATGCTGCCCCAACAGCAGTTTGTTCAACACAAATCAACCGTTCTCACGGCCACACTTGGTAAGTCCTCGCGATGGAAATTTGCAGTTAAAAAGACCAGCTCGGGCTGTGTCAAAGGAATTTTTGCCGCGAACTCGCGATTATTTATTTTTATCACTGCCACCCAAATATATTCTAATATTTGATCCTCCCCACACCAAACTATATGAAGACACCAAAGAACACTGAATAATTTCCGCACACCGGGAATGACTTTTAGAAGGGAAGTAGGTGAGATATTTGTTATTTACGCTTATTTTCCTGTTTCAACTGACAGTAACTCAGCTGATGAAGTCTCACATTTGATCCTGTTCCCCTACCTCAATGACAGCAGCAAATATTTCTGATAAGTGTGCAATAGAGTTGCTTTTAAAATGGACCAAAAGGTGAGATCTTCCCATTTTACAACCATTTCATTTTTGTACACTACACAACTCACACTGCAAACTGCCTCCCCCCTCTAACCCGTTTCTCTTCTTTTCTTCTTATCACTCTTTTCTCCATTGCACACTCAAAGAAGTGGAAACATGAAGCGCCTTTGAATGCCAAGCAACTGCACACTAACTTGTTCAAACAGAGGAATGAGACATTGGGCAAAGAGGACATTACGGGACGTTTGGCAGATGCCAAACAAATGGAAAGGACCAACAGCGGACCGCTGAAAGCTCCAACTCGAAAGCCTATGATGGTAAGTGAATGCAAGAAATTCTTGATCGAGGACATTCATGTCTGTGTTTTATGATCTTGTGTTACACTAGCCATCGAGTCGAGCCCCAACCCAAAAGCCCATGTCTGTAAGTCATTTATGTCTTTTGTCATGATGTTATCATTATATTAGAGCCCATCCATTTCTAAATAATTATTCCCAACTACAATTTTATGTTCTTTATAATCGCCACCAACTATAGCACCAACACAAACACAAGCATCCATGAGTTTTCTATACCTCCAACTGATGTGATTAATCACAAGCTCCAAAACAAAAGCCAACAGACTTAAGAGTGTGTTGACGTCTAACTTGACACAGATGGCAATGAATGACAATACTGATTTTCCTATGGAGGCGCAAGTGGGCAATCCTACGAATGCTCCTACAAGAGCTCGGACACAAACGCCAACAGTAAGTAAATGATTCTTTCTTATGCTGTCATTTCTTCTCTCACATATGAGATTTTGTTTTTCAAGTATAATGTATTAGGGTTCTTTGTGCCTGAGTGCCAACTTAAATTTGGATTTGCCATAAAATTTGTACTTTTGACTTGTGGATGTTTGTGTTCAGTATGTGCCAGGCATTATTCAGGGAACTTTCATTTGATTCATTTTAGAAACTTACATCTCATCTAATGAGCAAACTAGGTTGACTTTTATGCAAATTGACTTGTATATTACTTCATACATAACTTACTTATCCATTGTATTCACTTTATGATGTCTTTCTCTACCTTCCAAAAGATGGTAGAGAGGTTTATCAATCCTCCTGTTAGAAATATGAGGATGTTGATGTGAAAGCTATAGTGGTTTAAAATTATTTGTCATCAATGCTAGAAACCTGAGCACTTCTTATTTTTGTGATACCCAAGTTGTTTAATTCATTTACTGCAGGTCGGCAACAATCCGAGACCTACTGTATCCCTGTCCAATTTCCACAACATTGTGAGGGCTATCCGATTGATACTGAAAAGAATTCGTGTTGCCCCAAAACAACATCAAATGTGTTATGCTTAGGTCACTTGCTTGTTTATGGATGGATTAGGTGAGTTCTCTCAATTTGTATGACCATTCAATTTAGTTCAAATCAATATTGATGGTGCTGCCGCCTCCTTTTCTAATGCTACCCTTGCAACCCCTATCTGTTATGAGTGTATATCATGCAACGAATGTACTTGTATTGCATGCAATGATGTATCTTATTCATCGCTACACATGCGGCGCACAACATTCGAATAATACTTGCACAATCACAATTTGAGGCCCTTCTTGAAAAATGATCCTTCAAGTTCCAAGGTGTTGCTTGTGATCTGCATTGACAAAAGGGGTAGGTTCCAAGGCATTGGTTGTGGTCTGCCTTGACAAAGGGGTGCTTGTAATTTGTATTTAAGCTCTCACTTCAAAAGTTGTACAAATAAGAAAATGATCAATAGTGGACCCCTACCATACCTTTTGTCCATTTACTTGACATGGGCATATTGATGTTGGTGCAGCCGGTTGAATCCTTTGTGGATCAAGAATGTGAGCCCACCAAGTAAAAAATCTGCATGTCACCATAAGAATCAAAGTGGCAGCAGCTTTGTCATTCCCCACCTGATTGACCAATTCAAACATGCAATTCAACTCAGCACAACCTCAGTCAGACTTTTGGGGGGTCAGTTCTTGCCTCTTTGCATATACAACCCAAGGCGAACTTTTTGAGGGGTTGGTTGCTGTCTGTGGAGATGGGGGGACTGGAAACACATGCTGTCTAGTAAAAATTTGACAAATGAAAAAGGTAGTGGCTGCAAGTTGTTACAACCACATCTTAACCAAAAATTCAAGGGGGAATTCATCTGTGTTCTCCAAGGGCCAACTGTTTGAGGGGTTGATTGTGCTCTGTGAAGGTGGGTAGTATGGGAAGTGACTGAAAGCATGCACTGAAAAAAAGAAAAATTCATAAGGCAAAAATCAACATAAAACAAGACCCCAGAAAACATCCCCCCACCTCTTTGGTCCCTAACAAGATCATTCACCCTAGTACATCCCATCAGTGCAATGGAGTGGAGTTTTTAGACATGTCTGCAGTGACATGTGCTAGCTAGAAGGGCACCAGCACAGCAAATGTAATAATTAATTAGTTAATTAAAAATTTCATACACAGGAGGGGGATAGCCATAAAAGTGTCGATACTCCCAGACTATTTCACAAAAACAATGCCCAGATAATTATTTCTTGAACATTCATGTAAGGGTCTACTAGCTATGTGAATACCAAAAAAATAGTAACAATTGTGCAGGCAGTAGCAAATTTCCCTTCCAAAATCCCCCGAAGCTGTGAGCACTCCACGGAAGCCAAATAGAGTATCAAAATTAAAACAACCTTATAGAGCAAAAATATTGCTCCTAAACCAGAAGCTCAATCACTTGAGTTGCCTCAGGAAAGATACTGATAGCACTAAATTTCAAAAATACGCATGAATGTTCATGTTTTATGATTGCCTTTTCGCAGGCCATTACATGTAGCGAATACCAAGAAACGGGCAAGGCCCGAGATTATGAGAATTCATACTATCTTCGTATGATTTTGATGTGTCTTGGTTGACGATACATAAAAAGCATGACCCACTACGTAGTTCGCACTTTTTTGTGACTCGTCAAAATCATACACGATTTGTATGATGGCTAGGTCAAAATCTCGGGAAATTGTACGATTTTGATGGTTGCTGACGCAGTCATGTGATGTTTTTTTGCATGGTGCGCGCATGTAAAAAAATGTCACGCGGCAAGACTACACTTAAACTCGTAGAGGTCGTAACTTGTCGTAACTTACTACTCAAGAGGTAGTAACGTGGTCGTCACTGACGACTTTGGCTGTCGTAACATGGTCGTCACGGACGACTTTGGCTGTCGTAACATGGTCGTACCGGACGACTTTTTGTGTCGTAACATGGTCGTACCGGACGACTTTCGGTGTTGTAACATGGTCGTCAGTGACGACTTTCGTTGTCGTAACATGGTCGTAACTTACGACATTTTGACGACTTAGTGGTCGTGTTTCGGTCGCAAGTCGTCACTTTCGTTCTCCGAGTCGTCACAACGTTGTAAGATTCAGTCGCGCAAGTCTCTAAAGTCGTCACTTCGCCGAATTTTTATCGCCAAAATATCCTATCTTTTTTCGAGTTGCCTGTCTTGCAGTTTCTATGGTACCGGTGAGCCAAAAAAAATCGCGACACTTCTCATCAGCAGCGCATCCGCACCATGATGATTTCCGCCGCCGCGCCGCATCACCTTTTCCATAAAAAAATACCGTTGCAACACCAGATCCGCCACGATCGCCCTCATCGACACATCACCTGCTACCATCGAGCCGCTTGGTTTGGTCCAATGTTATTTATTGAACGAGAAAGTGGACCATTCCTACGATGATGTATTTGTTGCATGGAAGCCATGCTGACGTGAAGCAGGAGTGATTGAAAAATAGCCAGTGTAGGTTAATTTTTACGTGGATTTTTCCCCATTCATCCTCTAAGTCATCGCCTAATATATGACCTTATTGTTGTTCATTTCTGTCCCATCTTCGATAGGCTTCTCATTCGGCTTTCATGGCGAACTTTCACCTTCGTGTTGGGATCGTACGATTGGTCGAGGCTGTTCGACCACTGGTAATGGTACGATCCCCATGATTGTGATCGTGCGATCCGTTTTATTGTGATCGCACGATAAATGTAATCGCGACCGTGCCACCTGTTCGTGACACGTTGATTGTCGTGTTCCCATTTTTTTGTTCAGCTAGTCGTGATGACGAATAGCTAGTATTGTTCGTGTTTGTGGAACAAACACGGGGCGTGTTTAGTATCGTGTCCGGATATTTCTGAATAATCCTGACACGACTATTTTATGATAAGTTTTCGTCTATCTAGCCCGACTGCATGCTCTTGCAGGAACAGAGCATCATTTTAGATAGAACTTTTAAAATCGTAATTTTTACTTTTTACTTGAACACAACATCTCTGTATGCAAGTCTATGCTGGTACTTCAACAAGTACACATTAGTTCAACACTTACCACTTCCTAGAGGTTACGAGCCCAAAGTTCCTGGCACTGAGTCTGCACTTTGGTTACGATTTGGGGTGTTTTTTGCATAAGTGACTGTCTGTCTTCAAGTTGGGTTGTTCCCCTGTTTGGAAACAATCTATTTTTAAGTTAAGCTTTGTACACGAGCAGTGACGAAGCTGTGTTTGAATCCAATTTAGAGGATTTAGAGAACTTTGCGGAGTTATTATCACCAACCTCAGCTCAGTCGCGAGAGACTAGGATTGTTGATTCTGCCCGGCGTATTGGTTTTGACAAATCAAGAGAATTAGTCATATCTGTTGCCGGAGTGCACACCAAAAACACTATGTCAGACACTCAAGACGTCGTCAATCAACTCAAGAATTTCTTTGTGGATTCAAGTCCTATTAGTGAATTTGACTTCACGAAGAATCAAGTCATCATTCCCAAGAACAAGTGTGGCATAGAGGGATCCAAGGAGTATTCATCCGCATACGCCCTTGCCACTGCTGCTTTGAGTCCAAAACTGGGTGCCGCTAAGCATTTTGTGACCAAGAGTGAGGATGGCAAAGCAGATCCAGGGAATGCTGTCTACCGCAATATCCAAGAACAATTTGTTGGGAATTATTCGAAGATTGAAGATGCCCAAAAACATTGTGTTGGATATGATTTTATGGAGATTGTATTGGTTAGGAAAGTTTCCAATCAATCTGCAACTGCTCTGTGGGAAAAGTATGGTGATGAAACCATTAACCTGTTTGAGGATTGGACACATCTTACCCTGCAGCAGGTCAAGAAATGGCAATCTGACGTTAATCGCCAAGCTGGTGATGAGAATCGCAGGTCTAGCGCCTGGCTACTTGCTTTTCTTCGCAACTCCTGCACACAAGACCTCAAGGACGGTATCAAGGACTCGTTCGAGGCACTGGAGCCATTTGAGAAGGGTGGCGCAACGTATCTGTACTTGATCCTATCCCACATGTTCACTACCGATGTAGTTGCTGCACTCAAGTCTGTTATTACGAGGTTTTGCAGAGACGGGATTGCTAAGTTCAAGGGTGAAAATGTTTTTCTTGCCGCCAAGCAGTTGACTGCTGTAGTCAAAAGCCTTGCAAGAGTTGATGCCTTGTCGGATGAGGCTGTGAGTGACGTGATGAATGGACTTGCCAAGGGTTCTGTCTCCAAGTTCACTGAGGTATTCAAGTTGGAGAGTACCATGTATCGCTCTGGTCAAACTTCGACTACCTACACTGGAGGAAGCCAGTCAGCGCTTGGTCGTATTCTGGGCATTCTCTCTAAGGCCACTGATCTTTATAACTCATTGTCCACAGGAAATAATTGGCACATTCCCAGTGGAGGGGGCCGTGCTGGTGCCTGTTGGAATTGCAATGGTGACCATGGGGTCAACAAATGCAAGCTACCCAAAGATCAAGCTCGCATTGAGGACAACAAGAAGAAGTGGGAGGAAGACAAGAAGAAGAAATCTGGGTCTGGAGGCTCTGCTTCTGGTAGCAAACAATATGAGAGATCAAGGTTTGGAAGTGGTGGAAATCAACAAAAGCCCTCTGGAAGCGGCATTGAGAAATTCAACAATGTCTGGCATATGTTTTGCAGCAAGGGTTGTGGATGGAACTGCACCCATACTTCAGGGTTCCATGCCGCTTTCACTTCCAATCCATCTTCTTTTCCCTCAGCATTGCCTGCAACCCATCCCTATCATCAAAAGATTGCTAAAGAACAGCATCAAGCAGGGCTTGTTTCGTCTCCTTTGCTTGCAACTTCTTCAGCTCCAGCTTCCATTAATTCCACCAACAGTGGCGTGGTTCCACTCGACAAAATCAAGCTTTTGGCTGTATGTGAGCATCATGAGCGCGCGGTAACCAATCCAACTGTGGCCGCATTTCTCTCGGATCTCAAGAAACTGTTAAACTAGGATGGTGGGCCTGGCCTGGTCATCACCCACCTATCCTTTATCATCCAGGTTTTCTTGATTGCTTTGACTTTTATTTCTTCATGTTGGTTTTGCTCTTGTTATGGTGTGGCGGTGGATCTTGTTGGGGTACTTCCTACTGTCTCTTCCAATCAATGTTCACCCTCTTTGGTGTTTTTGAAGGTGGTTCACTCTGTTGTGTGTCTCACTCCAGACGTAGACGTAAGGCACGTTCTTCGAGGAAACGGGCTCACAGCATGAGACGGAGAAGGAAATTGGCCTATCATTTGGTGCTCAAGTGCCGTCATCGAAATGGACTACGGGCATTGGATGGAACTAAACTCCTTGTCCCTGCTTATCGAAAGCACAAACGGTGGAAAGAAAGGAATGCTCGCTCTCGACAGAGTTACCGCAAACGCAATAAACATTTCTTCAAAGTCGACACCAGAATCCCCAACACAGCTTTGCACAATTGGTGCTATGGTGACCGTGACTTCACTCAGTTGCCACGTCTCTTACATTCACTCAAGGGCTCCCAGCAACTCAATGAATTAAAGGATCCACGCACAGCTCAGTCAGTGGTGGATCGTTTCCATGTCTTCCGTTGCAGCCTTGAAAGCACCACAGCGCCATGCAATCATTCTAGCTCATTTGAGAATACTCCTCTGGTGTGGGATACTGGTGCATCGTTGGGACTTACTCCCTATCAGGCTGACTTCATTGATTACCTCGAGGTTAATATTCCAGTGAAAGATGTCACCAAGACAAACTATGTAGTTGGGATTGGAATGGTTATCTTTCGTTTTCAAAATGATAAGGGCCAAGATGTTTTTCTCCCGTGTGTTGCCTATTACTTGCCAACAGCAGACATTCGCCTGTTCAGTCCACAAACTTACCATCAAATGCATGACTATTCAAGCACCATCACCAGTCAAAAGGTTGTAATGCACTTGAAGGACCACAATATTGTCATTCCAATTGACACAGGTCCTTCCAATCTGCCCATGGTTTGGAATCCTTCAGTCTCTGCCGAGGAACAGAGGGAGATTGGCTTAACTTTTGTCTCGAAGCTGGGCGTTTGTGACTTACCTGGGATGTCTTCAGTGTTTCCAGCCGCCTCTCCCCATTTCATGCAAGACCGATCTGACTCAGACTCTTGGGAAGCCTGTTGGAAGAATGTTATTTGTCCCTGTGTTGGTACTGACGAAAACGCTAATCTTTCGGATCCTCAAAAGGAACTGCTGACTTGGCACTGGAAATTGGGAATTGGCATGCAACGCATTCAGGAAATGATGCGAGAAAACAAGGCCATTGATGCTGATGGAAGCGAACACATACTTCCACCAGTTATCTCTCCCACATTTGCCTCTACACCAAATTGTCCTATTCCCTTATGTCATTCCTGTGAGCTGGCTCGTGGAAAGCGTCGCAATCCACAAGTAAAGCGCAGCACTGCAATCCCCGAGAAGGAAGGCCTACTATCCAGGAACAAGTATGAGGCAGGTGACTTTGTTTCCGCTGACCAGTTTGTTGTCAATACACCTGGGCGTTTGCTTAGTGGTTATGGTAAGGAGTCTTCTCGTGAGAAATTCCATGGTGGGACTATTTTTCAGGACGCTGCTACTGGCATCATTTGGGTAGAATGTCAGGTTTCGTTAGGTGCTGGTGAAACTCTCATGTCTAAAATGCGCTTTGAAGAATGGCTCTGGGAGATTGCTGCTGCAGAAATTTCCCACTTGCACAGTGACAATGGTATTTTCACTGCCGATATGTTTTGAGCTGATTGCAAACAGAAGAATCAATCTCAGAGTTTCGCAGGTGTTGATGCAAAACATCAGAATGCATTGGCTGAGCGCGCAATACAGACTATCACCTACATGGCCCGGACCTTCATGGTTCATGTTTCTCTTCATTGGTCTGAACGAGGAGTTGATGACTTGGCCTTGTGGGGTTTTGCCGTCAAGCATGCTGCATGGCTTCACAACTGCATACCTAGCCGAACTACTGGGCTAACCCCATTGGAATTGCTCTCAAAACCAAGGCAGACCATAGGGATTTATTACGTTCCCATGTCTGGGGTTGTCCTGTCTTTGTGCTTGATCCCAAGTTACAGGATGGGAAGAAGATTCCTAAATGGAATCGCCGGTCTCGCCTTGGCCAGTTCATGGGTTTCTCCGATGAGCACTCATCCTTAGTGGCTAATGTTTGCCATCTTGCTACTGGATTTGTTTCTCCTCAATATCATGTGGTCTTTGACGACTTGTTTCAGACTGTATTCAGTTCTGGTGACAATGATGCCTTGGTCGACTCCATCTGCAACAACCTTTTTGACTACAATCGTGATGTGTATGCCGAAGATGAGTTTGATTCCTCTGGTAACCTTGTTTATCACCCTCCACCTTTGGATGAAGTTTGGTTGGATGAGTCAGAATGACGGGACCGACGGGTTCGGCTTCGTCGCCAGAGGGAGATCACCGAAGAGAGGGAGCGGTCCAAGCGTCAGCGCATTCCTGCTCCCGCCTCCCTCCCGGACCCCACACCTGATGATGATGTTCCACACATCCCGCCACTTTCAATCGTTTCTGACTCAGATGATGATGATTCCGACGATGACTCTATTGCTCCATCACATCAAGAGGGAGAAATTGGCGATCATGGTGATTCCTTTGATCCTGGCGGAGATGTGGGTGCAGATGAACCAGAGCTAACTTTTGATCCTGGCGTAGATGTTGGTGCAAACGAGCAAGAACACATCAGTCCACGATATCCACAGTGTAATCGAAAGAAGAAGCAACCACTTGTCATTGATTTTGAGAACAAACGTCACAATGTCTTTGCCTGTTCCAAGAGTCAAGAGATGCCTGTTAGAGCCTACAAATGTGCAGTTGCCCGTAAGAGGATGAAGTATCGTCAGAGACTAAAGAAACGGATGGAAGAATCTGATCGGATGCTGAACGCAATGGAACTGCAAGATGATGTTCCTACTGTGCAAGAGCTGTTGGACAGTCCCTTATCTCGTTTCATCTCTTTTGCTGCAAACAGTTGTGGTTATAAAGGAACGATTCAAGAACTCATTGTTAATTGGGTTCATCCTTGTTCCTCAAGGCTAAGGCAGAAGCATCAAAAGCAGACAATCCAAACTGGTGGGAGGCAATGAAAAGCCCATTTGCCAACAAATACTGAAAGGCTGCGGTGAAGGAAATTGAGACTTTAGAGAAGATGGGTGTTTGGGATGTAGTCGATCGTCCAGAGGGAGTCAATGTCATTGATTCAACATGGGCCTTCAAGCTAAAACGGTTCCCTGATGGACTCATCAAGAAATTCAAGGCTTGTTTCTGTGTCCGTGGTGACCAACAAGTTCACGGAATAGATTTCTTTGAAACATATGCCCCAGTGGTTCAATGGACTACGATTCGATTGATGCTGATACTGGAAGTACTGCTTGGTTTGAAGTCCAAACAAGGTGACATCACTGCTGCCTTTGTTCATGCTGATGTTGAGAAGGGCGAGGACATCTATGTTGAAATGCCTCGAGGGTTTAGGAAGCAAGGGAAGGTCCTCAAGCTCAAGAAGACTCTTTATGGGTTGCGTCAAAGCCCAAGGGCATTCTGGCTCTATCTTACAGAGAAGATGAACTTGTGTGGCATGGAACAATCAACGTTTGACCCCTGTCTATTCATTGGTGAAAAGGTTATGTGCATCTGTTACGTAGATGACTTAATCTTCTGGGCACTTGATGAGTCCGACATTGACAAGCTGGCAGATCAACTGATCTCTGCTGGTGTGTCGTTGGAGCAGGAAAGCGATGCTGCTGGATTTCTGGGTGTCAGAATGGAGATTGATAAAACAACTGGGCTGATGGAGTTGAAACAGACTGGTTTGATTGACAGAGTGATTGAGACTCTGGGGTTAGACATTGGGACGACCTCAGGAAAGTTCACTCCTGCTGAAGCAAAACCCCTGGTCAAGGATGTCGATGGTGACCCGGCCTTAGGAGATTTCAGCTACAGTAGTGTTGTTGGGATGCTTCTCTATCTGGCTGGGCATACTCGACCCGATATTGCCTATGCAGTCAATTGTTGTGCTAGGTATATGTTTTGTCCAAGAAGATCCCATGAGTTGGCCCTTAAGAGAATTGGCCGATATCTCAAGGCAACTCGTGACCGTGGTCTTGTCCTGAATCCTTCCAAAAGGCTCAAGATAGATTGTTATCCTGACGCTGACTTTGCTGGAATGTATGGACATGAGGACTCAAGTGATCCATCTTGTGTCAAGAGCAGGACCGGTTTCGTGATCACAGTTGCAAACTGTCCAGTTTTGTGGCAATCCAAGCTGCAGACCGAGACAGCATTGTCAACTATGGAGGCAGAGGTCATCGCTTTGGCTCACTGTTGCCGAGAACTGTTTCCTATAATGGATATGGTTTCTTTGTTGGGAACGAAGGTAGGTTTGCCAGTGAGTGGAGCAACGATGAATGTGTCAATCCATGAGGATAATGCTGGAGCTTTAGTGCTCGCAGAGACTCTCCCACCACAGTTTACTCCAAGGAGCAAGCACTATGCCATCAAGACAATTTGGTTTCGTGAACAGATAGTCTTGAGGGGGATTAGGCTTTTCAAGATTGATACTGTGGAGCAATTAGGAGACATGTTCACCAAAGGACTACCAAGACCTACCTTTGAGTATTTGAGGCGCAAGTTGTTAGGGTGGTAGGTCTAATGAGCATGCACTCGAGAGGGAGTGTTGGGATCGTACGATTGGTCGAGGCTGTTCGACCACTCGTAATGGTACGATCCCCGTGATCGTGATCGTGCGATCCGTTTTATTGTGATCGCACGATAAATGTAATCGTGATCGTGCCACCTGTTCGTGACACGTTGATTGTCGTGTTCTCATTTTTTCGTACAGCTAGTCGTGATGACGAATAGCTAGTATTGTTCGTGTTCGTGGAACGAACACGGGGCGTGTTTAGTATCGTGTCCGGATATTTCTGAATAATCCTGACACGACTATTTTATGATAAGTTTTCGTCTATCTAGCCCGACTGCATGCTCTTGCAGGAACAGAGCATCATTTTAGATAGAACTTTTAAAATCATAATTTTTACTTTTTACTTGAACGCAACATCTCTGTATGCAAGTCTATGCTGGTACTTCAACAAGTACACATTAGTTCAACACTTACCACTTCCTAGACTTCGAGATAAGCAGATTCGACAATCAACCCAGATATGATAGAGTTTGAATGGATCGACTCCGGAAGGGACAGTTTTAGCTGTGGTAATTCCTAGTTATGCACAGAAATAAAGATTGCATGATAATGGAATTTGTTACCCAATGGGAGATAGAAATTTATACGGATGAGGGTGTGGTCGGCAGAAGGCGATGCTGTAAATCAACAAGTGATGCAGCAGCTCTTCAAAATAATTAATCGTGCCATAGATGCCATGACATTAACAAGTATAATTTTTCAAGGAAATAATGCGATTATTTTTAAAAATATATCAGACCACACATAGTAGAAGAGGTCTCTGTTGTCTCATGGATGACAGCAGCACTAGGGCACCATTTTTGCACAGCATCCACCATAAGATATAGTGTGATGGCCTGACTCTGCTTTTGTGTTGATGGACCTTTTCCTCAATTTACTCTTATTCATGTTAGGCGTAAAGTGAAACTACGTTGTCTTGATAATTAAAAAAAGAGTTATTGTCAGTGCAACATGTCGACATGAAATAATGGACATATATTTTTTCATCTGAAGGTTGACAATGAACCCGGATTTAAGTGGGAAGCCATGGTCTGAGACTCATCTGTTAAGATAGAGATCAGGGAAAATGTGATTCCATGGGAATTGAAAAAAATTAAACAATGTAAGACCAATAGTAAGTGAAGAGTCTCTTCCCTAACTGCTTTTGCACAAAACTAGTCTATTGCAATTCATAGAGAACTACAGAAATTGTTTGAACAACCTGGAATGACATGAGATCAGTATCATTTTTCTTGTTGTGATTGGCTCAAAACATAAGCAGTGCTAATTTTGCTTGCATTACACATCTGTAAGTACTGTATTGGGAGTACTGTACTGGTCTATTTCAGTTGTAATTCCTGGAGAAATTTAACTGGCATTCATTTAGGGAAGCAAGTTGGGAATTGTTCGTGCTCCAAGAATGAACCATAATACAATTTCTTAAGCCTTAAGAACTGTGATGGGTGTATTGGCAGACTTAGATTACAATCCCTAGACTTAGATTATAGAGTTCCATCTCACGGAAAATGTAGAGACAATATATGAAAGAAACAGCCACAAATACTTGTGTGAAAATATTCAAGGGGTATATTAAAACTATAACCTGCAAATAAATGCTGGAGATTTGTGGTTCTAGAAGAAGTACTAGTACTAGTGATTATGATGGATTAGAATGTAAATAACAAGTAGGTTGTAATAGTATTTAGATATGTTCATGTGTCAGGATGCATTTGTTTTCATGGAAAACAGACACAATATTTGACAGAAACATTCATTGATGCCTTTGTGATAAGATTCAATGTGTATATTAAAACAATGATCTGATAATAAATGCTGCAAATTCCTGTTTCTTACAGAAACAATAGTAATTGACATGGAGTAGTTTGTGAATAACTATTTGGCTATGGTAATATTTTCAGATGCCAGTCTGTCATGATGTATGAGAACTTCATGGTGGAGGGCCCAAAGATTTTGTGGTTCCAAAGAATACATTGTGGAGGGCTGAGTTGACAATTTAAATTGTGCAGAGTAGGGATAGTGATTTTTGATATGGTTGCAATAACAAGTGGCAATGTTTTTGGTAGTCAATTTTTGAGGATGGTTTGGACAGGGTGTGCCATGTGTCTTTGGACTTGGACTTTGGTTTTGAAGAAGGTCTAATGTGAAGAATGGGATTTTTCTTTCTTCATATTTCTTTGGATAATGTTTTTGAAGGAGGTCAAGTCTGAAGAATTTGGTTTTAGGTTCCAAGGTTCTTTATCCTCAATTTGGGAATGAATTTGAAAGCATTTTTAGATTCGGTCAATTGCACATTTAGTATTAATGATCTTATCACTTAACAGCAATTTTTATGACATCATCAGAATGGCATTCACGAAAAAAAGTGTCTTGCGCTCCCTTAAAGTAATCAAACATATAAAAACTTCAATATTCAAATGCTGATCAACATAAACTTCTAACATATGGCTCTTAATGTATTTTGACTGTCACTTTACAACAGTTTCTACCGGTAAGCCAGAAAAATTGCGACACTACTTCCGCACCATGACGATTTCCGCTGCCGCCGCCACCGCATCACCTCCTCCATGAAAAATAACGCTTCAATGCCAGGTCCTCCACAATTGACCTCAACGACACATCACCTGCTACCATCGGCCCGCTTGGTTTGGTCCAATTTTCATTATTGAACAAGAAAAAGGACCATTTCTACCCTGCAAAATTTGTTGCAAGGAAGCCGTGATGACACGAAGCAGGAGAGAGTAAAAATTAGCCAGCGTAAGTTCATTTCTACGTCAATTTTTCCCCATTCATCCCTCTAAATCATCGCCTGACAAATTGGTGTTCATTTCTGCCACATCCTAGATAAGCTGCTCATCAGACTTTCATGGCAAACTTTCATTGTGGAAATAGGCAGATATGACAATCAACCCAGATGAAACAGAGTTTGAACGGATCGATTCAGGAATGGACAGTTCTAGCTGTGGAAATCGGTTACGCAAAGAAAAACAGATTGCATGAGTAATGGAAGTTATATGGATGAGGGCGTGGTTGGCAGAAGAGAGGCTATAAACCAACAAATGATGCAGTGACAGAGGGGTTCAAGAGGGTTACATGGCTGTAACTTTGTCTAATATTCAGAAGACAAGGAGTCATTTTGGAATGTTTCAGTGTTCTGTGCATATTAGAGGGAATGATAATTTATGATTTCGACATATATTTTGTTCTGTGTTAAAGTAATCCAGTGATTTGGTGAATTATGTGTCCAGTAATGTTTCCTGGGCAGTTTCATAGAACTGTAGTGTCTGCCTGCATTTGCCACATACTATCAGAAAATATTGAATTCTAAGGAGAGACACAATAATTGGCAAAGAAAAGGAATAGCACAATCATCATGGATGATCAATCTGTCATTATTAAGATGTACCTGGTGATTAGACGCCATGCATGGTCAAATTGTTTGCATTCTGGAAAACAGATGCACTGAAAATGGACTCTTAAGTATGCATGGGATTGATTTTAGTAAATCAAGAAATAATCAGAGGTGACAAAATGCTGCAACCGAAAGCTGACTTCATAAACAATTTTGAAGCATTGCTGACATGTTTCTTATTCAGAACCTTTCTTCTTCATTGTCAGCATTCATAAGGCCAAGATGTTGCTGTACACTTTGTGCAATCCAAACATCAGGATGAAATAAGAATGTGCAAATGTACTCAACAAAGCAGTTAAGGGCAACATCAGGAAAAGCCGACAGAGAATGACAACCTTTGATGCAAAAGTTGGAAAATGCCAGTTGGGGAATCTGTTTAGTAAAGGGAAGGTTGCAGCAGGGCAGAGATTGTGCTCATCCAAGCTGCACAAGCGCATATCAAACAGTAAAAACTCTACCAGCAACAATTAATTAACCCCACGGTGATGTGCTATTGCAGTCCAGTCAACATTATCTTCTGCAGTCTCATGAGCATGTTACCTTGGAAGAAAATGGATGATTGGCCTGCATACCAATGTTACAAAATCTTTATCAAAACACCAATTAGGTACCTGCTTGACATTTAACTATACTTCCTTTGGAGCTTAACCAGAGAAAAGTTTTTATCTTTGAACGTGTCTGAAGTCATCAGGAAGGCTACAAACAGTTCTTATTTTCATTTTGATATCGATTTTCCATAGAAGTGGTGTTTAAGTGCAGTTGTTACGATGAGGCTGATGTTATGCGAGAAGATGGAGAAGAAGATGATGATGGTGGTGAGGAGGAGGGGGAGGAGGAGACAGATGATGAGGGTGTTGGCAAGTGTGAGATGAGTGCGAGTGACAAAGGTAGTAACAGTGAGGAAGAATATTGATCAGCACAACATTTATATTGTGCAAGTTGTTCTAGCTCTTGCAACATGTTTAAATTTGTGTTTCTTAAATTTCCACGGAATAGAATGTGAATACCTGTTAGGCTATAAAATTATTTTGATATGTCCTTCTATCTGGATGTATGTAGGAGAACAACATGGTGAATGATCCAATGATTTGATGGTTCCAGAGAGTATGTTCCAAAGGGCTGAGTTGATATTTCCAATTGTGCAGAGTAGGGATAGCAATTTTTGGAATTATTGCAGCATGATGACTTGTATCGCTTTGGGTGGTCCTTTTTTGAGGATGAGTTGGAATTTGGAATTGTTGCAGCATAGTGAAAGGCAGTGTTTGGGTGGTCCTTTTTGAAGATGGTCTGGACAAGGCATGTCATATTTCTTTCAATAATGTTTTTGAAGAAGGTGAAATCTGAAGAATTTGGTTTTCGGTTCTGAGGTCCTATATGCTCAATTTGGGATTCAATGTGAAATATTTTGGATCATCATGTTCTCAACCCCTTGTCTCTGTCTGAATGTGTGAGTGGTGTCTAATTCTAATTGATCACGGCTGAATAAATAGCTATAGCTTATGCGCCTGTCACAAAGAATTATTGACTTTTAACCCTGACTTCCTTTGTCAATCAACCAAGACATGGTCTTATCCAAGATGTTAAAATCAAATATGTCGGGAATGAAAGTTCAACATCAAATATTTTTACGTCATTATGCTTACCAACCATATTAAAATTATCTTTCAAGTCCCCTTCCTCTCGTGTCTTTCCTCTAACAAAAATACCTAGTATATTATGTTCTACAGTGTGGTAATACGATACCAGTAAAGAAGAGGGGGAATTGAAAATGGCTTAGTATTGTTGTCTGTTCCACTTTTTCATTGCACATGCAAACTTGTTACGCGTTAAAGTATTATCAAGTGTAATAAAAGCAAAGTACCTTTTGCCCCTATCTTACTCTAAAAGAACATCATGCATGCCTAAGAGTATGTAAGATGTATCCTATTGCCTTCTACAGAACTATTTTGTAAAAAAGCATGTCAAATGATACTGGGACGTATTCGAATGCCCAAGTAAGAGATGGTTCCCTTTCAAACAAGTTTAGTACAATAGATATAATGCAATCTGTAACTCTAGTAAGGGTATCATCTCTCAGGAGACATAGTATCATTTCCTACAAAGACAGACACCAGCCATGATGCATATTTATAGATAAATTGAGAATCGATTAATGGGGTCTATAAAACAATAATTGGCAAAAACATGATACAAATTCGTGCATATTATACTCTAGAGGGGAGAATGTGGATTACTATTTCATATGTGCTTTATTGTAGAGTTTATGAGTCCAGAAGTATGTTCCCATTGGTTGCACTTTTCACTTAAGCTTTTGGGAAGGATGAAGTAAATATAAAGCAAATCCAGCAATGCTAGAATCAATGTCATCAAAAAGACTCGATGCTGACCGAGGGGATGAATTTCTGAACTTTTTGATGAGTGGTGTTGAATATTCTTGCCAGCATCTGCATCGGAATCCTCATTAAAATTCAACATATTCGTCCAATTTCTTCCACCCCGTCCCTTTCCCTCATCTTCTACATTCGCCAAATATCCACCCAACAATGGACCAATGGTAAAACTCAATCCAAACGTGGCTAATGCAAGTCCATATGCTGCCACTCTCCTATCTCTATCTTTGACGACATCCAAAATACAGGCAAATGTCAAGGTGAATGTGGACGAAAACATTCCCAACAAGACGAGCAGTGTCACAAAAACATCAATGAGATGAATGTGTGATTGGTAGCACATCCCAAATTGGGTCAAGTAACTACCCTCCAAGGCAGAGGTCGCATCCACCCAGTCCATCATCAATGCCTCCCCACCTTGACCATCCACGACATAAGATTCGTCCCCCATATCATACTGACTACCACCGCCATCATAATCCTCAGATAATCCTCCACCCTCCAAAATGCCAAGGAACAAACGGGCCCCAAAGTCCCCGCCACAGTAATCAACAAACAAACCTTTTGTCCCCAAACATTACTCAACTTCCCAAAGATCAGACTTGCAAAGAACACCAAGACGCTGCAAAGACACTCGGCAATCCCCATGACAACGTAGGTGTCCGATCCGTAGCATTGCAGCAGTAGAGATGGGGGACAGCGCGACCGCTAGATGCGCGGTGATGGCGGCGTCACGGCGATGCCAGCAGGAACATTGTCGGCAAACAAATGAATGAGTTAGGGCCGTCTTAATTCGTTTTTGGAAGGTGTCCTTGTGTCATGGTCTATGATTTTTTTGGCACGATTGTGCTGAGATGTTGCTTGAGGCTACACTTCGTACTACACACCCATGATCACTGAGAGCAGAAGTTTGTGATATCACGTTGGTTAATGGCCTATGGTACTGACTTGTTCCCAAACTATATATAAATAAGTATGGTACTATTGCATTGTGAGTTCACACATCACGGTTCATGACTCCATGAAATCCTTTAAACATTCACGCCCATGTTTTATCAAACAATGAACTAAAAGATTAGACGTTTAACCCTCCAACGGCAACTTGTGCAGGATTCGGCACAAGTTAAATAACTTGTGCAGAATCCTGCACAAGTTAACTGAAATGACCTCGTTTCACCATGTTCTGGTCAGTTTCACACTATTCTGATGCGTCAGCTGAAATCCTCACAAAAAAATGGCCCTAGAGATGACCATAACTACTACGATTACTTTATCATCCATTTAGCGCAGCCATCTCGTAATCTAGCACAGCCATCACGTCTTCAATCAAGACTGTATTTACCATCAGACAGCCATCGGATGGAGTTGCGGGAACAAGACTAGCGGATGCTAAACAAGGCAGACTGAGCCATTTTTTTAACAAGTCAAGCAATCGTATATCTTTTTAAAAAATCATGTCTGTGCAATAATAAATAACAGGGAAGGTGCAAGAATGATGAAAAGTAGTCTTGCTGTGCTTCTTGAGCAATGGCATAGAGTATGGTATCTTTTCATGTATTGAGTTCGCGATCACGGAGAAGAAGAAGCAGGAGGGAGTTATTCTTCAGTACGACAGTGCCAAAAGAGTGCCGGATCTATGGAAAAGGCATGAATAAATCGATTATACGACTACTTTCCGCCTTCTTTTGAAACAGCCGACTTTGTCAAACATGTGAAAGTAGGCATTCAATGCCATTTTAGGTCTAATCGGCAGAGAAGGCATTAAACGGCTTCAAGTGATGTATGCTGCCGTTCGAAGCATTTACAGCAATGCAACAAAGGAATTCGTGAAACGTGTACTGGAACCCGACGAATCATGACGATTTACATACTCTCGCCTGTTTCACGAGGAATCGGCATACTTTTACTGAAACGGCATGATACATCACTCAATGCCAATTTAGTTAAAGTATGCCAAATCTATACAAAACGGCCGAGAGTATGTAAATCAGCATGTTACCACATGGCACAGAAAGTCAACTTCTTCTTTGATGACGTCATATATAATATGGCCTCAGTTGTTCTTGACTGCTCTTTCAGCTTGAAGCAAGAGTTCTGACGTCATTCATGACTACGAGGACACACCATTGCTTAAGCCCTGTACCACGACTACCTACCAAAATAAATCTATTTTTCTATAGGTAACATGATAGTTCTTTCTAATCCTATCAAATATTTTCATCATTGTACCTTTATGATTTTCAGATAATTTTGCCCGTTTTGGCATTAAGAGTAAAACATCACGTTTTCCCGCACTTCCGATGAGGACCTATAATATTTCTCGATTCCTTGGCTTGTTCAGCACGTTTGTACTGCCTAACAGTCCCTCCGTTTCCCAAGCGTGTTTGGCAGTATCAGGATAGTGTGCCTGTTCGTGCTAACAAACATCCCATCGCCTGCCAAATCACACTGGTGGAATCCCCTTACTGAAAAAAAAGTGTCATCATTGCGCGCTTTAACGCCTTAAAAGGCTTAACTTGTGCAGGATTCTGCAAAAGTTGTAAATATAACTTGTGCAGAATATGCACAAGTTAACATACTTTAAGGAGAATCTCCGTTGGAGGGTTATCTACAAAAATATACTCTGAACTAATGTAAAATACAAAGAACTAAAATAATTTTTGTTGCAATATTACCAGCAGCCAGTGCAAGATTTTTTGTAGCTTGCTGGACTGAATACGATTTGTGGAGACGTTAGACATACTTTTGAAATAAAGTGCTTGTTGTAGTATGCCACTTTTCTACGCTTAATTAATATGTACTTTAGTATTAATATCAAAATGCTACCAAGGTAATATTTTTATTTCCGAGCACCAGTTTCTCCCGTAGCGCTACGTTGAGTTTTTCAATACATCATGTATTTTTGATCGTGAATATATAAGCGCGTTGCTACTTAAGTAAATGAGGGTAATAATTTCTACCAAAATTTGGCTAACAAAATAAGATGACGCGCTGTGTGCCACAATCGTAAAATCTACCCAGTCCCGAAAAGTGAATCACTCAAGATCGTGATGGATTTTAGTATGGAATCATACCTTGTACTTACTGCAGGTCTTTGTACCATACTGCTACACTTAAGTTCATTGTATGTCCATGCATCACCACCATGGCATGTTTGCCCCATTGTTGGAAACCCTTTCAATCCTGGCATCCGTGCTGAATCTAGCTACATTGCTAGCACTGGTCTGCTAACAACATACATGAACAGGGACCGCTTGTAACAACGTGAGAAAAATGAATTTCTTCTTTACTGCTTTGACTTAAAGTGGTTGGTTTCTTACCCCAGAGTGAACGAGGAGATACCACTGTTATCACCTTGCTCTTTGAGAACATACTGGAATTTCATTTTAAATGTGATGATATCTTTCAATTCATTACATACACAGTGCTCATTCCATGGTTCATATATCAGCTCCATGGCTGAATGCGACAACACAATGGTTGTCACTCTGCTGCCAGAAGCAATAAGGAACAGGAATAGTGAGTTACTATTGAGACCAAATATTTCCCATTTTTACTTTGATTTTATTATTTCATATATCCCAATCAATGTCTTATGTACCAACCTTGCAGGTTCATATCTGAATCACCAGACTGAATATTGAGACACCACTTTTCATCCTCCACATAAGCAGCAATATAAAGCAATATCTGCAAGGGAAAGATGAGAAAATGGTTCTTCCCCATTTTTTGCATCTTTGCTTAATTTTCATCAAAAGTTCCCCATTCACAGAAACAGTGATAACCCACTTACAAGGGATATTTTTGTGTTGAAGTTTCAGCGATGACTAGGGCTGGGCACATTGCAAAAGGCTATTGATTTGATATATAGAAGCTATGGTGCTCGATTATCTGTAATGAAAATAATTAACAAAGAGGGTGTCCTGTATTGAGGACTGTGACTACATCGTTTCTTTTATGTTTCAGTATTTTGTTTGAGATTATTGTTAAGTCTTTGTGATATCATTTATGCTTGTGGAAAATAAATATGTGAGCTAGTTCATAGAGGGTACACAGGTGAGATACAAAGCTCAGGTCATGAGTCAGGGAAGGCATGATCTTGGACCTCTCTGCTTCATGTATCATACCCAATAGCAATATGTTCCTTCACAAGCAACAGCAAAAGGGCTAAATTAGAGCAAAACCGTTTGCACTCATAACCCCAAAATTGGTATATTTGTTGTCCAAGGACGAGACAAATAAATGAGGGCGCACTGTAGACGCACAGTGATGGAATGAATTGATGGCAGTGATGAATGTGTGATTATGTGACCTGTGTGTGTAATAGTATTAAAATTTCTTGATGTACACAAGTATAGCATAGTAATAAAAATGTCTTGATGTACACAAAGATAAAGCCTAATAATAAAAACGTCTCGACATACCCAAGTATAGCCTAACAAAATTGTGAGCAAAACAGTTTGTACTCATAACCCCAAAGGATGGTACATTTGTCTTCCAAGGATGAGACACAATGAGGGTGGCCCTGGCCTGCCCTGGGCTATAGATGTATAGTGATGTGAATGGATGATAGTGATGAATGTGTGAATATGTGATCTGTGGCGAAAAGTAATAAAAATGTGTTGAGGTACTATACAGTTTTTTATTCACCATTTTGACATAATAAAGACAAATCTGACCTGAGCCGAAAATCGTCGTAAAAATATCACGTGAAAATTATAGGTAGTTTCGACAGGTGTCGAAGAATTGATTTTATGAGCTTTATTTTGTACAATTGTGAGGATGGAAAGGCAGTGGAACTGCACTCCAGTCCAAACGATGCAAACGAACATTGTGTAGACTTCTACACAATATGGTATGTCTATACCCTTCTGAAAGATGTTTAGATCTTCCAAAAGAGTGCTCTCTTATTTGGGGTTCTGATCTTCCATGTTGGGGAGTCCATGCGGCCGGAGGTGGACTCTCCTACTTGGGGTCCTGAGAATGCTCCATTTTGGTTTTGTACCAGGGTACAAAAAGGCTGATTCATGCTCTATTTAGGTTTTGTACCCAGGGTACAAAAATGATTCTTGGCCTATGTCACTCGCCCCCACAAATGGAGTATCAGGTAAAGGAACCAAAAACCTAAATGTTTTTAGGTGAAAAAATGGGTTCTCTGAGAGTAACAATCTAACTAAAAAGTTTGTTTAACACGTGTAACGAGTAAGTGTTGTTTGAAGAGGGAGAGTCCGTTGTCGTTTTGAAACTGACATTTAATACGGTTTTAAGTTTGGTTGGTAAAAAAGGTAACTCTTCTTGTATATTCAGTCTTTCTGATTTGGTTCCGTTGAATCCTGATGGTGCCATTCGTATGAACTGATGTGATAGTCCAAGGATCACTTTCATATCTACTTTCACCTTTGCGGAGTATACCATCTTTTCTAAGAAGTACTTGATCACCAACTTTGTAGTCCCAATCACGACGTGAGCTATTTTCTCGCTCTGTGTTTTGGTCTGTTTGGTGTTGCCTATATTCTCCAATTTTATTCCAGTCGGCCAGGAAGGGGATGTCGAACAACATGTCCCGCCCAAAGATGGCTGCACCTGGGAGCTTTTAGTACTGTGTGGTATGTTGAGCGAATGGCCCAAGCGACGTCACACGACTTGTCTATATCGCTTGTCTCTACTGAAGGGCCATGTCTATTTCAGCTGTTTGGAGCATAGATGATATCACCTGATGCACTTATTCTAGAATTGCATTCGCTTGTGGATTCTTGACACTGGTAGGCTTACTCGTGATCCCATATGAGTCACATAGGGCTTTGAAGTGAAGTTTGAATTCGCTTCCATTGTCATAAATTATGTATTGACAACGTGGATACCTACTAAACCAGGTCTTGTTCACTAAGTTGCTGATCATTGCTGATGACTTATCAAAGTATGCTAACTTAGGTTCCTCATGGGTCTTTTACCCTTCCGCCTTTTGTATCCAGGGAATAATCACCTCAGTGATTACCGGTAGTTCAACTATTTCAAACCAGCTAGAAGCTGGGTCAATCATAGTCAGACACATGAAATCAATTACTGTCCCATCTTTACCTTTGATTGTATACGGGCCAATAAGGTCCACACATAGTACATCCCAAGGGTTTGTGATGGCGAATTTAGTAGGGAGTTTCCATACTTATGCTTATGCCTCTTGTTGACTTGGCATGCATGACAGTTTTGACATATTTACGGACGGTATTTCGCATACCTTTCCAGTACATCGCAGTACGAAGGGTTTCTTCGAGTCTAGTGTGTCCAGGGTGCTGTAGATAGTGGTGGTACCAACTAACTGCACGGTGTTGAAGATTTTGGAATGACCATTTTCCGTCCTTACATAGGAGATGTGTATTTTCGACCAATTGTGTTTACTGGTCTTTCAACGTCTTCAAGCTGGCATCAAGCTTTTGTGCTTCTGCAATCTGTACTGTTAACGGGTAGATTACATCTTCTTTGCTGCGGTTTGCAAATACCAGATTCATTTCCTCTTGGTATGCAGAGGTGTCTCGACTCTCTTCTTGCATGGTGTAATGACACCAGCATTTGGTGAACGCATCCAGTTCTCGTGCTCACTCGGTATTGGTCCGATGTCTAAGCGAGATGGCGTCAACAGTGTTATTTATGCCTTTAATGTAAACAATTTCTGGGCCAAATTCCTCGAGGAGCAATCTCCATCGGTAGACACGGTCAGAGGTTAATCCGAGGGCGTCTTGGATTAGATTTTTATGGTCTGTGTAGACTTTTAATCTTTGTCCCCACAACATGCCTTTGAACTCCTTGAGTGTTTCCACTATGGCCAGTAGTTCTAGTTTGGTCACGCTGTACTTCTGTTGCGTCGACAGCTTCCTGCTGAAGAACGCAAGGGGCCTATTACCCTGGGTGATAACTGATCCAAGTTGTTTAGACAAGGCATCAGTATATATCTCAAATTCCATTGAATAATCGGGATAGGCTAAGACTACATCCTTGGCAATTGAAGTCTTAACGTCATCGAATGCTTTTGATGCACCGTGTCCCAGTACCATGGACGTTTCTTCGTCTTGTTGGCTCTGGTGACCTTGGTGTGACCGCACTCTCCTACCAGTGAGGTGAGTGGGGCAAGCACTTGCTGCGCCTTGCCCAAAGATCTCTATAGTACTGGACCATGCCCAGGAACTTACGGAGGTCTTTGACATTTTTTGGCGAAATCGCGAGAATCGCTCTGTACCTTTTCTGCTGTGGTTTAACCTGTTCGTGTGAGGGTATAACCTAGATATTCTGTTTCAAAGGTGCAGAATGACGACTTTCGGCGTTGATTCGCAAGCCCGCCTCGCTGCGTAGCCTGGTAAGCACCATTTTCAATTTGTCAAGGTGGTCTTCCAGGTTTGCCTTTGTGATGCATAACAAATCATCAAGGTAAGCTCGCACAAACTCTAAGGCTCCCATTAGTGTTGACATTTTTGCTTGAAAGATGTCTGGTGAACCTGCGATGCCCATTGGCAAACGGAGGTAGGAATACTTGCCCCATGGGAAAATGAGGGTACATATTTTGGATGAATCGATCCAGTCTAATGGTATAATAACCCATGTTTAAATCTAGGGTTGTAGCATAGGTAAATCCTTCTAGCTCTTGCAGGACTGTACTGATTTTGGGTAATGGAAACGGCTTTCGACTAGTCGTTTATTTACTCTCTAAAATCAGTGAGAAAGCGTACAGTTCGTCTTGTTTTCCAGTGATAAATGATGGTGACGCCCATTCCGATTCGGGCTGAAACTCTACCACTCCCAGTTCGCATAATCTATTCAGTTCTTTGATAGTTGTTTCTTTGCAGATTTTGGTACTGGGTATGCCTTGCCATGATATGGCTTTGCGCCCTCCTTAAGTTTGAAGGACACAGGCTCTGTGTTCCAATCACCTAGTGTTCCACAAAAGTTCCTCAAATTCTGTGAGTAACTCCAGCAACGAGTTTTGGTCTTGGAGACTTAGGTGAGTACAATTGGTGCTAACAATTGATTGGAGGTCTGCCTTTTATAATTTGCATCTAGGATTTTAACTACCCGCTGTGTTGCTTCCTGCGTACTTTATGTTCATTTGCCATGCTGTTGTTAACAGCCCAGGCTTTATCCAAGTTTGATGAGGTCAGACTATTGATGTCTCTCATTGGCAAAATGATGTGATCAATGGTTATTTCTTTGTTCGAAAATCTAGAACAATTCGAGCTCTTTCATGGTTTGACATCCAAGAATGGTCGAACGCTGGCTTAGCCATCTTTTTCTTATCATACTCTACTACGTCAGGAGTCACTGTGTACTCCTTACTGTTCGAATACTCAAAGAACTTTAAGTTGACTTCGCTCCTTCCTTTGGTTAGAAACTCCCATTCGACGTGCGCCAAGACTTTGGCACCTGCCTAGTCAAGTAGGAAAGCGTTTCTCCGTCCTTGCATGGAACAGGAGATCACCATCAGATCCACTGTCTAGTAGGATCCTGATGACTGTGTTACTGGTACGACGCCCTGTAGAGTGTTCGATATTCTTACGGGCTGGATTTTCAGTCGCTTTATAGCGTGCTTGTGCTACTACAGTAGTGACCTGCCCTTCTTTACCTGTCAAAGGGGTTCACACTATTGAAAAGGTCACCCGACAGTTCGGGTCCGACAATTCGTTATTGTTTCACTCTGTGTAAGGTTGGCTGGAAGATTTCCTAGGTCTTCTGCCAGGTTCGAACATGTCTTGTTTGAACCAGAAAATGTTATGTTGGCACGTGGGGAAGTTTTAATCGGACTAAGATAAGTGTTAATCATTTCATTACAATCAATTTTACTACACAATTTCTTAGTACTCCCAACCCATCATCTCAAGATGAGTCTGAATCATCACTGTCACTCATGTCGTGATGCTTACGCTTCTTTTTCCGATAGCGCGTTTCATTTTCTTGTTGGACTTGGTAAGTTTGTCGATTTTAGGATAGCTGCGCATAGCTACTTCCTCGAGCAGGTCTCTAGTCCACGAGAGTTTCCATTTGGTTTTCTCCCTTGAAGCTTGACTTTGGGGTCCCATTGAGTCATACTTCCGGCAATCCGAGTGTTGTGGGTGGTATGTGCGCCCATGTTTCTTGCAGAGAGAACAGTACTTCTCTGTGCGACGCTTTGAATCCGGTCACTAAAAGAGACCATCTTCTTCCTAGATGAGTCGTTAGCCTTGGCTACGGTCTTGGGTCCTTCTCCAACCTTCTCGGTATCTCGATGCGTTCAAGGACTTCGAGAAGTTCCTGACACTCTGTGGTACCAAAGCTCCACTGAGCTCATATTGGTCCTGCCAGTTCCTAGGAACCATCCTGAGGATGTGGCTTGCCAAGTCGGCATCATCAAATGGCCCGCATACTTTCGTAGACTTTGCAGCCTTGAAGAGTAAAACAGGCACGGCAAGAGTTCCACATACCCGTTAAGCGCTGGATCCTCTGCACAAAGTCCCTGGTGGGTACCCTGTTTGGTTTCTTCAGCCCATTGCTGATGTAGAAACGTTCCTGCTCGCTGCATCAGTCCTGAAGACGGTCTGCAGGTGCAACTGGACACATTCCTGAAAGGAGGTCCAAGATGCCGCGTTTTGTGGGATGCTCGGTCCCATACATCGGTCCAGGGTTCGCATTGATTTGCTCCCCAACGATGGTGGTCCAGGGACGACGGGCAGTCTCCGACAATTGAGTGGAGTACTGCAGGAAGATCGCCAGCGGACACTAGGGCCTCACTGGTGTGGATTTTAGCAGCAGTTGCTTTGTTCCACGACTGGAGGACGGGGAATTTTCATCCGCCCTTTGAACTTGGCTTTGGCCGCAGTGGCCGCAGTCAGTTTTGCCTCAGCCTTTGCATCTGCCTTACAGGCTTCCCGTAGTCCGTGTCTAAGCTCTCTGGGAAATTATTTCCATCGAGGTCTGGACATGGTTGAGGAACTGTTCAGGACTTCCCTCATCGAAGACGGTGACAGACAAGGTCATTTTGTTGGAGACCTTGATTTTGTTGATTACCTTCGGGTGTCCATGGCAGTGGGAATGTAGGAAATGGGTGGCTTAGACCTCCCTGAACTCCGCTCACACTCCTGTGGCTTGAGTCCTTCTGGGCTTGATTTGCTGGTCGACATCCTCTTAATTGCTCGCCAAAGGATTATATAAAACAAGGCCTTGAAGAAGGTCTTGGGTGCCCTGTTGAGGTTAGCTCGAAAAAGAATTTTTTTATTTTTAAATTTTTCTTCGTCGGCTTTTATTTCTTGAAAGTCTTGCTTCCAAGTATTTCGCGAGAATTCTCGATCACGAAATTAATCCGACGTAGGAATCCCCGATCGCAGAAGTCGATCGTCAGTTTATCGCTGATGCTCGCTGATTCGCGGAGAATTGGAGAGCTGAGATCGCGAAACCGTAGGAATTTGTCGATCGCGGCCGATTTTGATGAATCGCGATCGTGCAAAAACGTATCGCTGGTGCAAAATTAAATTTGCCGCCGCGATAAAAAATTGTTAGCGTACCTTGTGTCGGAAGGTTTGATGTCGATGGCTTCGGTGCGCAAGGTCGCACCACGGTTATCTATAGATAGTGACCTGAGCCGATTCTTCGAAAAAATATCACGCGAAAATTATAGGTAGTTTCGACAGGTGTCGAAGAATTGATTTTATGAGCTATATTTTGTACAATTGTGAGGATGGAAAGGCAGTGGAACTGCACTCCAGTCCAAACGATGCAAACGAACATTGTGTAGACTTCTACACAATATGGTATGTCTATACCCTTCTGAAAGATGTTTAGATCTTCCAAAAGAGTGCTCTCTTATTTGGGGTTCTGAACTTCCATGTGGGGAGTCCATGCCGTCGGGAGGTGGACTCTCCTACTTGGGGTCCTGAGAATGCTCCATTTAGGTTTTGTACCCCAGGGTACAAAAAGGCTGATTCATGCTCTATTTAGGTTTTGTACCAAGGGGTACAAAAAAGGCTGATTCTTGGCCTATGTCAAAATCTCACTGGGAAGGCACTTAATCATTTGTAGATAAAAATGTCTTAGTTTCTGGTGTTGCTCTAGCATTCTACTAGTTAAATTGCTCCTATCTTCCATCTAGAGAAAAATGTCTTAGCGAAAAATTTTCATCTCTGTAGACATTTTCATTTTTACATAGACCTTTAAATCTGACTTTTCATGTTTTTATTTAAGACGCTTACACATAGTAGGTGTGGTAGTTCTGAGGGTAGCTTCCGATTCTGATAATCAGATAATTTAAAATGCTACCAAGGTAATATTTTTATTTCCGAACCAGTTTCTCCGAGCTCTACATTGATTTTTCAATACATCATGTATTTTTGATCAGAATAAAGTTTGCTGCTACTTATAGCGCTGAGGGTAATAATTTCTACCAAAATTTGGCTAACAAAATAAGATGACGCGTCTGTGTGCCACATCAGAAAATCTACCCAGTCCCGAAAAAGTGAATCACTCAAGATCGTGATGGATTTTTAGTATGGAATCATACCTTGTACTTACTGCAGGTCTTTGTACCATACTGCTACACTTAAGTTCATTGTATGTCCATGCATCACCACCATGGCATGTTTGCCCCATTGTTGGAAACCCTTTCAATCCTGGCATCCGTGCTGAATCTAGCTACATTGCTAGCACTGGCCTGCTGCTAACAACATACATGAACAGGGACCGTTGGCACAACGTGAGAAAAATGAATTTCTTCTTTTACTGCTTTGACTTAAAGTGGTTGGTTTTTACCCCAGAGTGAACGAGGAGATACCACTGTTATCACCTTGCTCTTGAGAACATACGATCTCATTTTTAAATGTGATGATATCTTTTCAATTCATTACATACACAGTGCTCATTCCATGGTTCATATATCAGCTCCATATTGAATGCGACAACACAATGGTTGTCACTTGCTGCCAGAAGCATAAGGAACAGGAATAGTGAGTTACTATTGAGACCAAATATTTCCCATTTTTTACTTTGATTTTATTATTTCATATATCCCAATCAATGTCTTATGTACCAACCTTGGCAGGTTCATATCTGAATCCCCAGACTGAATATTGAGACACCACTTTCATCCTCCCACATAAGCAGCAATATGCAATATCTGCAAGGGAGATGAGAAATGGCTTCCCCATTTTTGCATCTTTGCTTAATTTTCATCAAAAAGTTCTCCCATTCACAGAAACAGTGATAACCCACTTACAAGGGATATTTTTGTGTTGAAGTTTCAGCGATGACTAGGGCTGGGCACATTGCAAAAGGCTATTGATTTGATATATAGAAGCTATGGTGCTCGATTATCTGTAATGAAAATAATTAACAAAGAGGGTGTCCTGTATTGAGGACTGTGACTACATCGTTTCTTTTATGCTTCAATATTTTGTTTGAGATTATTGCAAAATTAAGTCTTTGTGATATCATTTATGCTTGTGGAAAATAAATATGTGAGCTAGTTCATAGAGGGTACACAGGTGAGATACAAAGCTCAGGTCATGAGTCAGGGAAGGCATGATCTCGGACCTCTCTGCTTCATGTATCATACCCCAATAGCGAATATGTTCCTTCACAAGCAACAGCAAAAGGGCTAAATTGTGAGCAAAACCGTTTGCACTCATAACCCCAAAATTGGTATATTTGTTGTCCAAGGAGACAAATAAATGAGGGCGGCACTGGGTAGACGGCGAGTGATGGAATGAATTGATGGCAGTGATGAATGTGTGATTATGTGACCTGTGTGTGTAATAGTATTAAAAATTTCTTGATGTACACAAGTATAACATAGTAATAAAAATGTCTTGATGTACACAAAGATAAAGCCTAATAATAAAAATGTCTCGACATACCCAAGTATAGCCTAACAAAATTGTGAGCAACACAGTTTGTACTCATAACCCCAAAGGATGGTACTTTTGTCTTCCAAGGATGAGACACATAAATGAGGGTGGCCCTGGGCCTGCCCTGGGCTATAGATGTATAGTGATGTAATGAATGGATGATAGTGATGAATGTGTGAATATGTGATCTGTGTGGTAAAAGTAAAAATGTGTTGAGGTACTATACAGTTTTTTATTCACCATTTTGACATAATAAGACAAATCTCACTTGGAAGGTTAATTCCTAGCTTCATTTGTAGATAAAAATTTCTTAGTTTCTTGTGTTGCTCTAGCATTCTACTAGTTAAATTCGTTCCTATCTTCCATCTAGAGAAAAATGTCTTAGCGAAAAATTTTCATCTCTGTAGACATTTTCATTTTTACATTGACCTTTAAATCTGACAGTATTTTCATGTTTTTATTTAAGACGTTTTCTACACATAGTAGGTAAATCGTGGTAGTTCTGAGGGTAGCGCCCGATTCTGATATATTCGTAGTTGCAAATGGGCCGTGCTCATGGCGCCTCGCGCGTAGCGCGCCCATTTTAAAAGTATGTATCCTTTTTTAGTTTGCGAAATCATTCTTTTTTTAGACGCAGACACGCTTTTGTGACACAATAGCATTCCCTTCAAGTTTACAGAACCATTGCTGTATGATCAAAATGATAATTTGTGACTAATGTTCCCTTCAAGTTTACAGAAACATTCTTGAAAATAATGTCATACGTTATACAAAAAGATATAAGTTTAAAGGTAGACTGATATTAAAACATCATGACTACCCATGTAAGTCCAAGCGAAAAATGAATTATTTACAGGTAACTTCAGATCAACTTCATGGTCAGTACCTGTTTTGGCAAAAAGCAAAAAAACTGTCTCACTGAAGAAGAAGAAGAAGAAGGAGGAGAAGAAGGAGAAAAGGTCTCAGTTTCCAACACAACTAAGATTTTGAAAAAATCTTGACAATAAACTAAAATAATTTTAGTTGCAAGACACTAAACTAATTGCGCTTTTCTATTCAATACGCTGAACTTTCCACTAATTTGCTACAATACGCTGAACGAAAGTGAAAAATAGTAGTCAAATACAATGAACTTAAAGGAATCCGAGAAAGACGCCGAACTAACTGATGTCAGATTGATGGTTTAGAATACCATTCCCGCAGCTCCCCTGCTCTTTTACTTTTTCGTCAGAGAAGGAAGAGAGCGTGTAAAATGGCATGTAGGCAGCATGCATGCCTTTTTACGCGCTCTCTTCCTTCTTTGACAAAAAAGGAAGAGAGCTGTTTTATCTAAAAAGGCATGAATGCCGCATACATGCCGTTTTACACGCTCTCTTCCTTCTCTGACAAAAAAGTAAGAGAGCGTGTAAAAAGGCATGCATTCCGGGGAAGAAATATTGATTGGGTATCAAAAGGACCTACCGTAAAACCCAGATTGTAAGAAACTACTTATTATAAGTTACAACTTGGCGAGTGCCTGTACATTTCTGTTTTCTGGCATTTAATGCCCAATTTAGATGTTGATTCCCTCACAGTTGGATTCTCCTCATCAAATGCGACACATCAATGTGCATAAGACCCTGTAACTCCGGCTGGTTGTTGAGTTACGTACTTTTCCCTTGAAACTCACAACACACCACCCTCACATCACGTGTAAATCACACAAAACAATCAAAAACACAACGCAGTGGGTTGTTCTTGTGGGCTTTTGCCAGATGACAATGGTCATCACTGCTATTTGCACCCATTTGGATGCGGGAATACCTTAATTCTCAATCGAGATGATTGGGGGATTGGTATTCATCTCCGTTTGGGCATGATTGTGCAACACGAGCTCACGTGTTACACAATCAACAGCGATGGTTTCGATGGATGTCGAGTTTGTTTCACCGCAAGGGAGTATGTCGGCGGAGATAATGGTCGCCGCTTGGATGGTGCTGTTTAGTGAAGATCACAGAACAGACGTCTTCGCCAGGATCATTCAAACCAATCTATTCGGCGCTTGTGCCACCACAATCGTGGTTACGCTTCTGCTGTTGTCAAGTTGCTTAATGAAAGTAGGAATTAAACTAATCGCCTATTTAAATTAAATTAATCAACTCTTTATTTTAATCATTCCGACAGACAAATTAGTGTTCCCTTTTTTAAAACCATTTGTATCTCATTTTCAGATGGGACGGCCCAACCCCTTTTGTACAGCGCAGTGTCTAGACTTGAGAAATACCCTCGAACACACAGGCTTGACAACCAGAAACTTTGTGAGATGTCCAGAAGACATCAACGGCCTGAACAACTTCATGTTTTCCTTGATTGAAAACAACCTCCTTGACGTGATGTCCATTTGTACACAAGTCTGATTTATGGGCACTGACGCATTAAATATAAATCAATATAAATGCTTTACATTCTTTAGTTATGTTTATATGAACTGTCATTGAAATAAATCAGGCCTATTTAAGACTGAAACACAATCAATCAAAAAGAATTCTAATTGAATTTAAATTCATTTTGAATTATCAAAACGAGTTCAAAACCTATTTAAGACTGAAATAAAATCAATCAAATGAATTCGAATTGAATTTAAATTCATTTTGAATTCAATTGGTCATTAAATTTGACAAGAGGGTGGATGGAGCTTTGAACAATCCAATCAATACTTTGATAATTGAGGTGAGACGAGGGTGGCACTGTGTTGGAATAATGAGGATGGGATGATGTTAAAGTGGGCGGTGAGTAGGGACAAGGATCTGACAAGGATCACGCAGTGTAAAAGTGCCTCCAAAACTTAAACCCCCAAAGTACAACTTTGAGGACCTACGTCTCCCCAAGGTACAACTTTGAGGACCTACATCTCCCCAAAATAAAAACTGGCGGGAACATAGTACGAAACTCTACCTTGACGTATTAGGGTAACTTTGTCAGGATACCAATTCTTTTTCACAGTGCTAAGAACACTAACAACAGGACAATGCATAAGTAACAGTAAATGTACCTTTTGTACATTTCGATATCTTATAATCTGGGTTTTACGGTAGAATCAATCTTTCTCTATTAACCCCAGTCCATATTTTTCTCGCATAATTGTGTAGACGTAATTTTGAAATGGCAAATACTATATGTAATGGTCACTCCGATTGGAGGCAATGTGTTCAGTCATCACGTACAGGAGCAATACCAATGATCTGTATCATTTTTTCGCTATTATATGGATGTTTTTCACCCTACAGCAATCCTCCAAAAACACCTCCAATTTAGTCAAAAAAGGCGTATTGCCTAAAAGTGTGGCCGTAAGTCTAATGGTAACAAAATTATGCATCGCTAGATAAGCTGCTAGTTGTTTAATGCATTTATTTGTATGCAATACTTTTACATGATAGAATTACTAGTAAAATGAAGAAATATGCATTTCAAAAGAGTAAAATCCATATAGAATTCCCTTTAACACTTAACTCATTCAGTATTTGTCTGCTTTCTCTTTTTGGACGCTGACCCTTTGCTTGAGGATGGTGACCTGGCAACTTGTAGGTCCGATAGGTCCTGGATCTGATGGAAACGCTCAAAGCAAGTAGTCCGTCTGTTGTCTATTCTCTTGGTGCGCAAACTCACCAAACAAACAGAACAATATATTGTTGTCTTTGCAATTTTGGCGTTTTTTTTTTCGGGTCATTAGTTGCACAATATACAATACATCTTGGAGGGCACCTCCTGACCTTTGCCACCGTCCCTTCCCCTGCATCATCCTCATCAGGTGGAGCGACAATCTTCTCCCTAGCATTATCTCCTTTTTTTGTTCTCCTACCTGTCCTTGCATGAACATAGCTGCTGTTGGACTTAGGCATATAAAACAACGTTGCGTCTAGTCGAATTCGATTCAATTTCTCGTCCTCAATGAATTTCCTCAGCTTGTAGCGACTATCCGGTGTGATACGTTCTTTCACATACGTGGTTGCTTCCTTCATCCAACCTGATTGTTCTGAAGCAATTTTTTCATCGATGGTATCTGTGGTATAGGTCGATTCTTGTCTCTGGCAAAAAGGCAAGCCTGGCACTACACCCCGAATAGGATTCATCAGTTTATATGTGTTTGCAAGTTCGAACAGTACATCCTTCATAGAAGTTTTCAAAGGCTTGTGATGGTGTTGGATAGCTCCATATCCTTTTCCGTTGGATGCTGGCTTTGACGGAAAGCAATGTTTCAAAATAAAGCGCACGTTGATGGCCATCTTCTTAAACTCCCTCATCACCAACTGCTGCTTAGGAGTACCTTTTGCAAAAGGAAAATTCATTCCGTCAAGGTAGCAAGTCATTTCATCAACCCATCCCTTCGACTGATTCCATCTCGCCACTATCTCAGGAATAATTTTGTGGGCTTTTGGAAGTGGTAGCATCGTACTCTGGACCATCTTCATGAGATGCTTCCAAATAATCCAAGCGAACACAATACAGTCTTTCGTGATGGGATACGACTTAGACGAAATAACCTCCTCATGAAATGGGGGAATAATTGATAGTGGATTGACGTTGGTCGGTGTGTATGCCCATTTGAGACTGCGTTGATAGATCCCTGCGAGAATTTCTCTCATGACGGTTTACTTGTCTTCTGGAAATCGGATTAGGACAGTGTAGTGGATTTTCGTAGTGCCCGCCATGACAAATAACATGTACTTGAGGTTAGCAACGGTTGCGTGGTGTAGCACCTGGGTTCGGTACTCGGGTTTATACACAAGTTGCTTGAATGCGTTACTGCCGAACTCGCACTGAGAAAATGGAGCATGTAAGTCCAGACTTTTCTTGATCGTCTCTTGGATGATCTTTTTACTGGAAGGTGTCTTGATTTCCAGTCCACAGTTATATTTCCTGCGCTCGATGGACACAGCGCTTCCATCGGAGTCACTGTGAATGGAGCGCTTATCCTCTGAATCTACAATATACCGCATTACTATCCATCCGTCGAGGGATGTAGCCAAGTACTCTCTCATCTTATTTCTGAGTAGACCACATTCGAAGGAGCCGAGTAACTCCCATCCTAACTTCTTGATTATAGAATGCAGAATGGACCAGACTTTGTCTTCGTTCAATTACCCCAACATATGGGCAGATCAATCTTCTTGCGGAAGTGGTTGCAGAAAAGAATACTTGAGTATTTTCTCAACCTCCACTATGGATTGACTTTCCACTGGACCAAGAAGTACTGTATCAACTAACTTGTCCTTGTTCTTGTTGGAGAATGGCCTCCCATACAATTTACATATGGATTTAAGCTGTTCATTTGACAATTGCTTTAATTTGGTGGCAGTCTTGTGTTGCTACAAATCATCTCTCTCCGCTTCATCCTCGCTCTTGATGTCAAGACCCAAGTCCTCTTTCAATAGTTTCACTTCATTCTCTGCTAATCCATCTTCAGTTCTTGGTAGGACGGCATGGTATAGGGTGGATGTAATGGTGAAGGTTCTCATGTACCTCCAATCATTTCCACCCTGACCCTTGCATGCGAGGTATACGCAATGACGGTTATATATCTCTTGAATTGCCGTCTCTATTATCGTCAGGTAATCCTCCAGTTTGTAATTGTCTTACTTATGTTTATCCTTGAGCAGGATATCATGAAACTGATGGACGTATCTCGTATCCTTGTGTGTGGTGATATAGTCGAAAGAGCCATAGCTGAGAGAGGACATGGAACTCTGCAAAAAAGTAACTCTTCCCGTCCCATTTTGATACGCCACAAAATGGCAAATTGCATTACCCACAGATCGCACGGCACCGAGACTCAACACTGGCCCATTCTCCGATATCTCTCTCTGTTCACGAGTGGTATTGTAGCGTGTCATACCAAATTTGTACGCAAGAGACGGGCCGCGCTTTGTTGTATTCAAGAAACCCATGTTGGCGTCTTCGAGCAACTGGAAACATTCATCATCGTTGTATCCTCGGTCACTGTGGATTGTTGTCATTGGAAAATGAAGACTGTTCGGGTTGTTGATGCCTTGGATAATCATCAAACCTGATGTCAAAATATCCTTCAAAGATTTGCCATGGTGGTTCATATGACACGACATGGAGATTCCCGTTGCAATTGAGTGAATGCAATTACCTACGGGACCGAAGGATTTTGCGCTCTTCATTCTTGAGAGAGAAGCGTGGTTTGCCTTTGTAGACCTCATTTGTAGCTTTTTGTCATCGATTATTAAATCAGTGTATCCGTTGACAAAAGCACTGTGCAACGTTCATCCTCCAACATCTCTGAATAGCTTCTCGAACTTGTGGTCAATGCTGTAAATTGGAGTCCAAAACACTCCGTCCTCCATGTCTTCCATACGATTTTTTGGAGTCGTCTCTGTTTCGCCATCAAAACTCCCAAGCAAACAATTCATTCGGGCAATTTTACTATCCACCTCCGGAGCCCTAGAGTTCAACTCGTGGAGGGAGGTTGTAATGAGAGGGTAAGACTTCGGGTGCTTGGACATGTCAGAGAGACTGCATCCGTAGAAGCAGAACCCAAAAAGCAACATAGGAATACTTCAAACTCTTTGAAGTCCATGGGCTTCTGCTTTTTTGCAATGAGAGACTTGTTTTGAAAAGTAAGCACACTGAAAAGTATGTCAGTGTTGTACACAGCATTGAAAACCTCATTTGCATTCAGCGTGCTTTCCTTTTGGAGTTTTCACTGGACAAAGTATCAAATTCCGAAGGACACGCTTTCGTAGCTCCTTCACCTCCTCGAAATAGCCACGCTCCAAATCCATGTCAACCTTATTGAAGGAAATGGAGAAGTCTTTATACTGGAGCAGAGTCTCCTGCCAGGAGGTGCCATTGTCATCAAGATGTTCGTCATCTGAGTCTTCCCCATCTACTGATGGAGTCCAAGTCTCATCGGAGGAGCAGGAGACATCATCTTCCTCGAGGGAAGCGAGGAGCTCGTCACTTGCAGGAACAGGTGAGGAACTTCTCTTGCCACCATCATTACTATCACGAGGAGAGGGAGATGCTTTTCTGCTGTTCAGATCACGGAGAAGAATACTGTCACAAGGTGGAGAAGCTCCGTCAGCCAAGGTATTCGTGGTCGCCACGACACGACTTTGAGATCATGTTACTCTTTGTGGAGTTGCGTCAAATGCCTGGATGGGTCATGGCATGTTGTATTGCCGTTCACGAGCGCGAAAAACAAGATTATACCAACAGATGATCAAGATTCGTTGATATTTTGGATCACGAAGGCACGGTCAAGATGAAGGCTGGTATGAGACGTGGAAGAACAGGAGTCACGACACAAAGGCCTGGAGAGGACGGGAGGCACTGAAAATGATCGTGTGCCTATCACATCTCAGAGTAATAGGAGGATTCCCGATGATGTTGACAGTAGGGCAAGATTCAAACAAATTCACGTGTGAACGCACGATTGATGTCAGAACTGGAAAGCAATGGAGGCGGTAAATGTACAATCGTCGACACGATGATCTAGTTGAGAGCTTTTGCGAAAACGAAGTTGGGAGACATGAATTGAGACATGACGGCGGTGTGGCATGAAGAATGCCAACAAACTGTATTGTCAAAGGGGGTGGATTGCTGCGATCGGCCAGAGTGTCTTGTGTGGGGCGGATGGAAGGTGGCATTTACATGCAAGTCACATGATCTGATGGGACCCATCACAGTTTTGGCGCAAAAGTTGAAATTTTTGATAAAAATCAATCTAGATAGGAATTAGTAAAAAATGTAAAGAACCAGTGAAATTTCTCATTGACAATTTTTGGTCTGCAGGCCATAGGAAGGGTAATATGTTGTTTCAGATTGCACAATACACCAGATTGCATCTCGAGACACCACTGATAAGTTCTGAAGTGTTGGAACAGTGAGAAACTACTTTTTTCTTTTTTCCCTGCCAACGGGATGTGCCAAAATAGCCAATTTTTCTCTCTAACGCATGAAGTATTATGCATTACAGGCCGAATAGGTCATGGGACAAAAAGGGTCATTGCATAATTTTGTATGCAATAGCCCGACCGGGATTAAGGTGTCCATGCAACCCAGAAATGTTGATGCATTGTCACGATTTGTCAACAATTTGTCAAATCCGAGATTTACTCAGTTGAAGCTACTCGTGATTTTACGTCATCATTTTCCGCTTTACGTCATTAATCGTAAAAGATTTTACTCTAAATCAACAACTCGCAATTCGACAAGGGGTTCACTATTTGGAGCGCTTTCGAAACCGTATATTACGTGGTGCTGCTTTTTGTGATATCCAGTTTGGCATCAAATTTTATTTCAATGGGTATCCTATTTCCGTTCAAAACGATGACATTTTCTGTTATTTTTTTGTCATTGTGTAGTGTCCCCTTACGTCAGACAGACCGTATTGCCCCATTCTTTATTCCTCACCCTGCGGTCATCGCCGCCACCACCCCAATCTCAGAAACAAAGGGAATCAACAGCCATCCATGGCAATTTCCCAGCATCTTCTCCCATTCGAAGGACCATCCATGATGAGTCTACCGATTCATCCCAATGTGGCGTGAAAGACTCGAAAGACTCACATCTCTCAGTTGTAGGTGATCTCATCTAAGTCCATTGCCGCCTTTCTTTGTCCATGTATGTCATCTTCTTGCAATTTTTCACGCACAACTGGTTTACACTCATGTACTCCCTTATGTGGGATTACATCAGTTGTCCTTGCTGCTATTCTTCAAGTTGACTTCTCATTTAACGCATTCATCATGCCCACAGGAGTTCAATGCCCGCCCACTTCATTGCATCCATCGCAATCGCTTCACACCATTTCACTACACTTCATATGGTTCCGCTTTCTAGAACGCATATCACATGGTGCAAATCCATCTTCCACCAATCCTAGTATGGCCTCAGTATTTAACGATGTCTCTTGCTCGTAGAATGCATATCATACGGTGCTAACAAAACAATCATCCAACGCATATTATACGGTTAGAATTTCATACGGTGACCCTTGCACTTCTAACACATTCCATACGGTGCTAGCAAAACCATCTTCCACCGCACATCTAACGTTGTAAACCATACACTTCGACCGTATATCATACGGTGAGTGCCAATTTTTCAACGCCCATCATACGGTTGTCTATCTATTATGTATCTGACGATAACTCTGCATTCGTTATCCCCATATATATGCCATGTGTTGTTAGTCTAAAATGGATCCATCACTGGAAACCTCCATTCTACAGGCGGTCAAAGACTGTCAGCAATGGACACAACAATTCATTGTAGATGATTCCAATGGACCTGTCGACCTGTCATGTGCCGCAACAAAAGTAGCTCCCCAAACTCCTGACAACGCCAAGAATCAACCACAGTTGTATCCTGATCGCTCCGTCTATAGATTTGACCCAACAATGTTTAAAGGCAAGGATTCATTTCAGGCCCTTGTGCTCATGATTCAAAACTCCCTCCACAGTTCCAAGTTTTCTTTTGTCCATGGATCTAGGAACAATCGCTACATACTTTGGTGTTCCCACACCCGCCTCCGAGAGAAGAAACAAAAAGACACACACAAGTTCGATAACGAAAACTTTACCCAGGATGGGGTAAAGCCTGAGCATCTTAAAAGAACAAGCTCGAGGCTTGAATCATCACTTGACGCAATGGCAGGGAAACAGGAAACGAAAGCGATAAAATGTACAACAACATCCACCGTGTCACAGTACTCTGATAATCAGCCGTCGAACCGTCGCGTTCATTCAATTCGTAAGACTGATGAAAGAGATCGTTGCAAGTGTCGTATTGCATTTTTCCTATGGCCCAATGGGTATTATTATCTGGATTACAAAACCACCTGTCTCATGCACAATGGACATCCAGCGTACACGCCCGAAGCAAAACTGAAAGGCATCAGGTATATCAGCGATCAATCAAAGCTTTTGATCGAGCGCATGTCTGCTGTTGGAGTCCGTCCAGCCCAGCTCGCGGTTCTACTTGAGATGTTGGACAATGCAGATGGCACCTACCAGTCGGCAACAGTTCGTAACTTGGTTCAGAAGTGTGAGCTATTGCAGCGAAAAGAGTTGGGGATTGATCATACGATGTCTTCTGCAGAAAAGGCAATGGAATTTTTGAACAGGTAAGTCATTTGACATTGTGTTATTCTCTTAATTGTGTGATAACTACTGACTTCTTGAATTTCTTACCAAATGCAATCAAGAAACAAAATATCTTGTCGCATAGTATATGATGATCCGAAGCTTGGAATTTGTGCTATTTCACTACCATGTGGGCGCCCGTGCTCCACCGAAAACGGATGCTGCTATACAGGCAGAAATCTTGGACCTACCTACAGAACTTACGTTTGGCAACGACAAGAAACTCGTCCTCATGATCTCCTTCGCCTCAGACAAAATGATTCGAGAAACTATGAAATATCTGGAGGTATTTTTATGGACTGCACTGCCCGTGTTAACAAGTAGAAATGAGAGTTCCTCTTCTCTGTCATTCGCACTCCCTCTGGCAAGTGTCACCTCTTGAACATGACAGTGATTCCTTCAGGTATGTTTTTTAATCCTAGTATATCATAACCCTTACATTGAACACTTTTACTGATTGTTTCTGTGTCAATAGGGAAGTCTTGGGTGTACCGATATATATTCAAGGATGCATTTCCATTCTTGTATGGATCGGAAACAAATTCAAAGGAACCGACTCGCACTGACAGACAAAGATGCTTCGGAATACGGGACTTTTGAAACCATGACCTCAAGAGTGCTAGAATACAAAAACAGTAGAATAATGCTTTGCACGTTTCATGCTATCTGGAAATATTTCAAAGATTACATACAACCCACGTTACCGAAGGAAGGTGTTCTTCTATCTGATAAGGGTAGACATTATGGTACGTCGGTCATCCATTTTACCACCGCATGTTTTGCGTGTTGCTTCCACCGTTATTCATACGGTGGTAAGTTGTTTGACTGCCACCGCGTGATATGCGAGGTTTTAGATGCCGCATATCATACGGTTATCATCTTTCAAAGCGATACCGTCACTGGTGCGGTGTCCAATTTGTAACACCGCATTTGATGCGTTAATTTTTGTATGCCGCGTAGTAATACGTCACTACAACTATTCCAATGCATTTGATGCGGTTTTGTACTCACTCTTCCATTTCCCACCCCTTTAATGGTTACAGGCACAGTAGTACTGCATTGGATAATGAGAAAATGCAATGAGCACGAAACAATTGCCGAATACCAACAATCTTGCAAGGAGCTTCGTAGTTTTTTGAGAGATGACAGGACACTTGCAGACCTTGGACCCGCCTGTGTAGCGGCAATCCTCTCTTTCACTGAATCATTGGTAGACAAGGAGAAGTATCTTGGTAATCACATTCGCCTTTACTCCACTAACTGTATGGATTCAGAAACGGCATCTCCTGTAGAATCACAAAACAGCATTGTGAAACAGAGAAACAGAAACTGAGCGTAAATGCTAACACGGACATTCACCGTGGTATAGAGAAGATCACCGAAAACACCAACAGATCTATCCACCAACAGAAAGATGCCGCACTCCGATCTTTAAATCAAGTGAACCAATCATCCAGGGCGCATACCAAATCTATTATCATCGCAAAAACCCAAGCCATTGCAGATCAAAGCTACGACAACAGAACTTCGTACAAGTTATGTAAAATGGGGTCAAACAAATGGTTGTGTTGGTGTTTCGATACTGATATGACTTCCGATTCAACACAAGGCCAATGGCCAATGTCTGCTCTCCCAAGGTTCTTGAGAGTACGTAAGATCCTTTGTAAGTTTGCTAATAGTCTGACTTTCCTCTGGTGTGATTGTGGATTTTACGATCGGTGTGGAGTACCCTGTTCACACATCTTTCGTCTGGTTGACAAAATGAGCATCAATATGTTTCATGTTTGACACTGGAAAGTCTATGACGCCCATTATGGCAACAACACAGCATTGGGCAGACTTATGATACAGGCTCAGGTAAGGTAACTTTGTGCATTTAACATCTTCATTGCTCGATATCTTTAACAGTATTTTGTTCTTTAGGAAGAACACTTCCGGAATGAAGGAATGGGTGTCTGTATAACCCCGGATCAAAATGATCAGTTGGCCAACACTCCTTTTAAAAATATCATTAATGGTATAGAAGTTTACCTTTCTTCAAACACTACCGTATCAGATTGTGTTGCGGCGGACTATGTGTTATCCCAATCTGAAGAATCAGGGTGCACTGTTCCTGACTTCCATTATTTTCAAGAGCAATTGCGTAAACAGAAAACCGACGCATTCAAAGTGTCAAATAATGTTGGTGTTGACACAGACGAGGACATCGCCATCAAAGAAAACCCATGTGCTGACGGAACAGGCTTTGCTGGTTATAGAGATACCAGCAAGTTCTTGTCACCAATTGCAAGAAGGCTTCAATCAGAAATTGAAGTGTCTCATCAATCAGACGCCTATTCTCCTTCCGTTGCTAATTTAACCAGAGAATACGATCTTATTTCTGAAGAATCCAAAGACGAAATTTGGAAGAGGATTATAACCTCTTTAGACGGAGTCCTGTCTTCGTCGCAGATGCCAGCGGCGTACATAGAAAGATTTGAGGCAGGGGTTATGCGAATGATTCAAACATTGGACACTGACATAGCTAGGTTCAAGACTCAATTGTTTGAAGAGTTAGAAGAAAAGACGTCCAACATGAAGATGGATGGGAGAACTACGGACTACAAGTTTAAATGTGATGCGAAAAAATCAAGTCGTAAGGAAAAAAGAAAATGGAATGGGTTAGACTATTAATGTAATAACTTCGCTGTGTAAGCTCAGTAACATCTCTTTGAATGGCGACCGTATATAATGCAAGAATAAAAGTAGATTTCCGCATTCAATGTGATGGCGTTTGTATAAAGTGGGGGTAAAGAAGAGAGCAACCATTTTACATTCGATGGTGTATTCTATTTGCCGCACTAAATCCGTTACATCTCTTTCCATCTCGACCGTATATAGTAAAAAAATTAAGTCCTATGGAAAAGAGAAAAAGGAATGGGTTAGACTATTATTATAATAACCTTGTTGTGTAAGCTGAGTTACATCTCTTCGATTAATGACCGAACATAGTGCGACTATGGAAGAGAACTACCGTATTAACTGCGACGTTGCGTTCAATTCACCGCATTAAATGCGTTAATTCTCATTATAATAAGGACCGTATATAGTGCGAGTAAAAAAGAGAGCAACCGTATTACATGCGATGGTGCATTTCATTCACCTCACAAATTGCATGACATCTATTTATATCACAAATGTATATAGTTGAGAATAATGACTTTCTACAGTGAGACTATAGAAGATGACTACCGTATTCAATGCAATGTTGCTTTCAATTCACCGCATAGAATGAGTTACATCTCCTTTTTATAAGGACCATATAAAGTGGGGGTAAAGAAGAGAGCAACCATTTTACATGCAATGGGGTCGGTTATATGGAGCCCCTGGGTCCGTCAGACGAAACAAACTACTTCGTCAGACAAAGCATTTTTGTCAGTTAGGTGTCAGTTAGATGTCCAACTGACACCATTTTCAAGAAAAGGTATCCACTAGATTTAAAAACAAATTCAAATCGAAAACACATTTCGTCAGACGAAATCACCAAAATGTCTTAGAGAAATAAAAAAATTGCATGCTTACACTAGTAAACATGGTTTTGTAAGACGAAATCAAAAGTCTTACAGAAATAAAAAAATTGCATGCTTACACTAGTAAACATGGCTTCGTAAGACGAAATCGAAAGTCTTAGAGAAATAAAAAATTTGCATGCTTACACTAGTAAACATGGTTTCGTAAGACAAAACCATGCAACTGTAAAATGATAAAATGGGGAATTGAACCCCTGTCAAGAGGTAGGCAATGTCAACCTTTACCACACAGCCTTAGCACACCTGAAAAGCTCAGTGTTTTTTAAATATGTAGATAACAAATGTTATTTCGTAAGTTTAGTTAAAACGATCTCCGGTCAGATTGGAAGCAAAATGGGATACCTTTTATCTTATATTCACGTCTGTATTTGAACATACCCTCGATCCGTTTTGTCAGACGAAACACCTAACTAACTTGGTTTCATCTGACGGACCCAGGGGGCTCCATATAACTGCCCCCTTTTATTCACTTCACAATTTGGATGACATCTATTTTTATCACAAATATATAAAGTTGAGAATAATGACTGTACAACAGTGTGACTATAAAAGAGGACTACCGTATTCAATGCAATGTTGCATTCAATTCACCGCATTAAATGCGATAAGTCTCTTTATAAAATGACCGTATATAGTACGGATAAAGAAGAGAATAACCGTATTACATGTGATGGTTCATTCTATCCACTGTACTAAAAGCGTTACAGCTCTTTATATCACGACCATATATAGTACGGATATAGAATGAAGTTACCGTATTACACACCATAACAAATAAAATAGGGCATGATATGCATTAGTTAGACCAGGACATGTGGGTTACTGTATTAAGTTTTTAACACAATCAATCAAGAATTTTTAATACAATCAATCATGATAACAAATAAAATATGACAATATCTTCTTTACTAAGAAGGCATCTGTTCACAATGTGTCGCCGCATACTCGATTAACTGACGAACATCATTCATGCTATCTGGTGAGTCATTGAATATGACATCATTCATGTTGTCAACAACCAGCGGCAACAAACGGCTGGAATAGTCCAACAAATGTGGAGTGGTATGGATGAACTCTTGTAGGAGCAAGAAATGTGGGAGCAGCATGCGGGGTCATTTTCCACCAAGCAGTGCCTGCCAACTAACAACTACACCCCCACTACTGCCACACTTTGCTTTTAGTTCGCTCAGAACTCGAGCATAATGAACGTAATTACGTTGTTCAAAAACAAGATCCTTGTGGTCATAGTTGCGGTCTTCAACTTGCCTGCACCTGGAAAGTCTTTCAGACAAGTCAAGACACATATGGTGGATGCATCTTGCAGCCCTCTTGCGCCCTCTTGCAACGTTCATCTTGGTTTTGCCAGTCAGTGGGGGCTTTCTTGTGGTCAGCTGCAGGAGACATGCTACAGAGGACAAACGAGGTGCACATTGCCTCAATGAAGTACTTGTAGTGATTACATTGAGTCTTGGTGATGAGGTGCTTCTTGTTGTCCCATTGTGGAGATGGGAATGTTTGGCATATGACGGATATAACACTGTTGTGATGCCTCTGAACATTTTATGTTCCGGGTGCCTGGGGTACATTTTTACGTTGAGTTTCCATGCAAGGTCATATCTGGCAATTAGATGCGGTGAAACATAACCGCACAAGAAAGGCCTTGTTTGCGAACCGTAGCTCATGCAACGGGCAATGTCTAAACCTGCATGCTGCAAGCGAGCACATGTCCAACTTTAGATGTTGGGTAGTGATGCTGTAACCATGGATAACATGATGGTAATTAGTAGATGATGATTGTAAATATAAACAAAAGACATATAACTTACACAGGCGGACAATGGGTGACCTGACGTCCTTGCCATTGTGGCATTTGACGCATGGAAGTCTGCTAAAAAGGCCATCCAGTTCTGCATTGGTGAACTCTTCACATGGATCATCATCACTATCTGACTCCCAGTTAGACTTCGTGACTTTCTTTTTCTCTGGGTCACAGTCCTGAGTTTTGGCAGGAACGTCCTTGATGTCTTTGATGGGATCACCCTCAGGAACAGCGTTATGCTTGCTTGAAACTTGAGGGACAACATCTTCACGGGTCTTCGGCTTGCCTGGATCCTTAGGGTCAACATACAATATAAACGCTTTTCTTTGAGGGTGACTTCTTCTGGGTTGCTGGCTTCTTACTATCTTTGGGTTCCAAGTCTTCAGGAGGAGACTTCAGCTGGCCTGGAGCTTCAGGATCAACCGCCACATTGGTGGGTACGGGATCACCCTTTTTCTTGGAGGCGGTCTTAGTCTTACGAACATTGGCCTTTTTCAGAATTGCCTTCATCTTGGGTTCATTATTATCTGGGGTAGGCTTGCCCTGATTCTTTGAATGCCTCTTCTCAGGAGCTGCAGGCTTCTTGGCGTCAGTCTTTGGCAGATCAGAGTCATCAGGATGTCCAGCAGAGGAGGCCACCTTGTACTTCTTATCTGGGGTAGGCTCGCCCCGATTCTTTGAAGGCATCTTCTTAGGAGCTGCAGGCTTCTTGGTGTTGGTCTTTGGCAGATCAGAGTCATCAGGATGTGCAGCAGAGGAGGCCACCTTGGATTTCTTATCTGGGATAGGCTCGCCCCGATTCTTTGAAGGAATCTTCTTAGGAGCTGCAGGCTTCTTGGCGTCGGTCTTTGGCAGATCAGAGTCATCAGGATGTGCAGCAGAGGGGGCCACCTTGGATTTCTTGGGTGGGGGGCCTAAACATTAATGGGGTTGGCAACAAAAGGTTTAGTACAGGAACACATTGAATGGGTTGGAATAGAAGTAGCATCGTGTTACTGGACGATGCAAACATTACCACAACACATGCGGTGTTGTCCCTTTGCACCGTCAAACATGCGGTGCAAAGGGACACCGTAAAAAAGACGGTTGCGTTTAGAACGACGATTGCCGCAAGATATGCGGTGACAGTCCCCCCGCATATCATGCGGTGGAGGTCAAACAGCTTACCACTGTATGAATAATAGTGGTAACGACAACGCACAACATACGGTCAAAAGAAGTTTCAATAGTAACGCAATACTTGCGTTGCAAATTGAGCTCGAATGCATACCATGCGTTGTAGTCGCGGCGGGACATGGGCAAAAAACACGTGTCCTCGGAGAGCGTCACTGTCACTCACCATGAGGGGAAGAAAGGACAGTGCCTTCATTCAACATGGCCTCTGCCGCAAGACGTGCAAGGCGGGCAGATGCTCTTCCGGGGGCTCGACGTGGCATGATGGAAAAAAGCTTACGGAGGAGGTTGGAGAGTACAGCTGGGCACCACCCTCAGACGACATAAAGTAGGTACGCTATAAATTCTACATGAACCCATCACACGCGCACTATAAATGTCCAAAACGGACCCATTTCTTGTTTTGTTTTCTCTCAAACTTGAAACCAAGATCACAAAAATTTGCTATCGCACTGCCACTGCAATCACTATAATTCTAGACTGTTGAAAATTAGTAATCGCACTGCCACTGCAATCACAATAATTCTAGATTGTTGCTGCCACTGCACGCAAAATTATCCTTGCCCACATACACCATGGTTGGCATTGATACACCAGAGCTGAAAGAAAAACAACCATTTGCAGTCGAGGCTAAAGAATACACAAAAAAATAACTCACCGTCAAACACTAAAAAAGTTCACAACTATGACAAGCTGCTGGGGTTACAAAAAATAGCACGAAACCACAAAAGCGGGCAATGGAGAGCCTATAGCAGGATGAACAGGTAATTATCACTCCAAGTGGAAGTGCTTTTCACAAGTGCAAAATTGTTGGCAGCATTGTCACTGATTGCAAGCATTTATCGCGATCCAAAAATTTGAAGCTAATTCCAGCTTCTGAAGCCTACGATAAAGGTTTACATCCTTGTCGCAATTGTATGAGTTGATAAGTATTGCACATTAACTGTCAATATTAAAGATGTTAACTAACAAATATTGCGATTGTCGCAATTTGGCCATTCCACTGTCAACGAGTTTGAAAGATATTTTCGATCATCTTTCTCTTAACGTTCGCTGAAGCAATGTCTAACTGCTCCACTGTACCCTTGCTTAATGACCAGCCAACTGCTCCCAAGTTTTCTTGGGCTTGTTTCAAATTCCTAGCGCCAGGAATCGACACGGTACCTTTACATATAGCCCAGTTGATTGCTACTTGTGATTGCGTCTTTCCCACATCATCGGCGACAGCTTCCAGAGTGGACAATAATGGCTGCTCCGGGCAACAGATCTTTAAACAGCTGTCTGCGAGGATTCCCTGGCCGAGGTAGATTGTCCAAGTTATACTTTCCACTCAATAGCCCGAGGCAAAGTGGAGAGTATGATATGAGACGGCATCCAACTTCATTGCAGGAATCTAATATGTCATTGTTGCGTGCGGTCATCAGCAATACTGCACTTGAGCAATAGCGATTGGATTACCAGAGAACTTTTGTAAGGGATGAAAAGAAGCGTCAGTTTATTTTGGGGAGTTAGTATGGGGACGAGCGCGAGTTGTAGTGGGTCCGAACGTTGCCCTAAGGGTTCAAAAGATGCGGGACACTGCGATGTGTCCGTCACGATGTTTAGGCAGCGTCGGGTACCAGTAGTTTTGGAGATATGGCGATTCCGGCCAATATCATTTTTGTTCGACATGGTTGTGTCTTGATGTGTCGTGTGAGCGTTGTGTGGACTGTCGGACAGCTGATGATTGGCACAAGTTCGACAAGTGAGGAGTATAGTAAAATCATTTGAAATTTACAGGTAATCCTCATGTTGTATGAGGGTGGTGCCCAGCTGTATATCGAAAAGGATGAGGGAAGTCCACAAGCGATCGAGTCGATGAGACAAAACAAGGCAGCAGTCCACAAGCGATGGAGAAGATTAGGCCAAACAGATGAAGAAGCACTGCCAATAATGCGTTGGTCCATCACTTCGCGGTGAGTTGGAAATTGAAAGTAACAGGAGCTCAAAAAATACGGTCGACGCTTGTTTTCAGTGCAAATGATGCGTTCCGGTTGTGCTGTGCGATGCAATGAAATTGGCATCGGTGCGATGAATGAATTCGGGCCAGTGTGTTGAAATGGGGAGTGTTGTGGAAACTGTACGGAACTAAAAGATTTCAGTCATGCGTAATGTTCTCGGCCATCTGGCAAAATGCGATTTTGCAAAATGCGATCTGGCAAAATGAAAATGCAACACTGGAGAGAAAGAGATACATTTAAAGAAGAAGGGAACATAAAATACATACATTAATGAATATTAAACATGAGTGACAAAAAGCAGCACCGCGTAATATGGGGTTTGGAAAGCGCTAGAAATAGTGTTTGCAATTTGTCGACAATCTAACAAATCATGGTTTTGTCGACAAACATGTAGATACTGGTATGTTTCTACGTGTATTCATTTTGGAGCATTGGCGCGCATTTTTTAGAGTCCCCTCATAGCGCAACCCAATTGCCAACAAATCCCAACAAGTCAGTTGCGCGGACACCAAACTGGTCGGATTTGTGATTGTGCTTGTAATCGAAACGTAGTTTAAAGAAATTACCAGCAGCCGCTGCAAGATTTTTTGTAGCAAGCTAGACAGAATGCGATTTGTAGAGACAGAGGAAGATGTACTTTTAAAATAAAGTGGCTTGTCATGTGCGCAAGCGCCTCTCGCGCTTCACGCACGCCGCGCTTGCGATCGCGCACATTTTTAAAGTAAGACATAATACTATTATTTTATGAAAGTAGCTTACAAAGGTTTCCTTTTTGTTTGTGAAATCGATCTTGTTAGACACACTTTTGTGACACGATAACCTTCCCTTCAAGTTTACAGAACCATTGTTGCATGATTAAAATGATTTGTGACACTTTAATGTTCCCTTCAAGTTTACAGAAACATTCTTGAAAAAAATGTTATACGTTATAGCGCTGTTCTTTAAGCTATTCACAAAGATATAATTTTAAAGGTAGGCAGATATTAAGACACTATGACTACCCCATGTAAGTCCAACTGAAAAATAAAATATTTACAGGTAAGTTATGATGAACTTGTTGGTCTGTACCTGTTTTGGCAAAAAGCAAAAAAACTACCCTAACCCTAACCTTCCATTTTCTGATTAAGCACTTGTTCTTGGAAATGAAAAAATCTCGAAGAGTGCACCCCATTTCTTCAGATTGGGATAACACATAGTCCGCCGCAACATAATCAGAAGAACTAGTATTTGAAGCCAAATAAACTTCTCTGCCATTAATGATACTCTCTAATGGAGTCTTTGCCAACGTCTCGTTTTGGGCATGGGTTATACGGACACCCATGCCTTCGTTCCTGAAGTGTTCTTCCTAAATAAATAAACAGTGTTATAGATAGAGAGCCATCAAGACGTTCACTGTGCAAAGTTACCTTACCTGCGCTTGTATCATAAGTCTTCCCAATGTCGTGTTATCACCATAATGTGCATCATATACTTTCCAGTGACGAACATGAATCATGTTTATGCTCATTTCGTCAACAAGACAAAAAATGTGTGGACATGGTACTCCACACTGATCGTAAAATCCACAATCACACCACATGAAAGTCAAATTATTAGCAAACTTACAAAGGATCTTACACACCCTCAAGAATTGTGGGAGTGCAGACATTGGCCATTGACCTTGTGTTGTATCTGCATCATTCCCCGTATCAAAACACCAACACCACCATTCGTTGGACCCAGTTTTACATAACGTTGTCATAGCTATGATCCGCAATGTCTTGTGTTTTTGCGATAATAATTATCATGGTAGGTGCTCTGGATGGTAGATTCACTTGATTTAAAGATCGGAGAGCAGCTTCTTTCTGGTGATGAATTGATCTGTTGGTGTTTTCAGTTATCTTCTCGATACCACGGTGAACGTCCATATTTGCATTTCTTCCTAGCTTCTGTGTAACAATGCTGTTTTGTGATTCAACAGGAGATGTGGTTTCACACTGCAAACGAGGTGTTAACAAGACTGTTAGTGACAAATTATCTCTTGCTAACAAATCGTATGTAGGAGTTATACTGGGGCATTTTTCTCACTAGTTCGTGAAAAATCAAAACTGTTAGATAAATTGTTAGTAAGTTTGAGACCTCCGTCCTATCTAGCCTTTTGACCCGCTTGCTAACAGTCTAACTAACAACATCCGTTTTTGCTAACGTTTTAGCTAACAGAGTTGATCGAGATCGAAATGATTGACTCCTAAATCCTTACTAACAGATTTACTAACAGCGACTGTGCCACAGCGCGCGGGCGTTCTGGTAGGAGTAGCACTGTGGAGAATCCTTTTTCCTCTGTTCATACAAAATCGACTTTTGATGAGAAATCGCATTTTGAATAATGTACCTCCTCTGTTCCAACAAAAATCATTCTTTTAGAGAAATTACTTTTTATTGGACTAGATTTTTGCCCCAAAACACACTCAAAAACACTCTCATCCACTCATTAAAGCAAAACATACTCCTTTCTCTCATCCCTCTCACATATCCCCTACAATGAACATCCTCTCACAGAAAGCACAACCCTTGACACGCTCAAACCAATGTTGACGTTCAATATTATCTTTGGTACACCACCAAATGTCAGCACATAGCTGCAGATTGCGTAGCTCATGATGACAAGACATCATCAACTCCCTTTCACTTGGAACGCCACCTCTTGATCTCTTCTGGGCTTTTGAATGTTCCTCATGGCATTCGTGACAAACTGCATGTTGGCATTCTCCTGGAAGGTTTGTTCTCTGGCAAATGAATACACAATAAGCGTTCTTTTTCAATTGAATAGAATGATCCCGTCTAAATGTGATAGTTCTCCAGTCCTTCCCCATATATTCCTTCCCAATTACCTGTATCTTATGAATAACAGGGATAGATACAAAAGTCTGACAGAACTCATTCACTTCATGTACCAAAAAACTTACCTGTATCAAAGGAATGACATTTTGATGACATTAGGAAGTGGCTTGTGAATCTAACGGTCATTTGGTGATGCTCTCAAATTCATATCTTACCTCTTCTTTCTTTCCGCCGCCAACGTCGGTTTTATTGTTTAACACCTTAAATATTGGAGTCATTTCAAAAGGGATGCAGTTAACATACTAGAATTTTATGCTTAATCAATGACAGTGTATGTTGCTCACCTTTTCCTTTACAGATGCCATCTCCTTGCTTCTCTCCTCACCTGCCTATAATAAGTTAACGGATTGAGCAGAAAATAAATGATTCAAGACCATGTGTTGAATGATATTATGTCTGTTTCTTACACTCACAATGATAAGTAATTCCTCATTTATCTTGTCAGATGTCTGTTGAAAAGTAAAAAGGCAAAGCAGTGAATATTAATCAGGATCTTTTTAGGACTAGTTGGAGTAATCGATTGCACTAACCTCAACTGTTGACACATTCTTCTTTGCCTTCTTACGAGATATCAAACGTAACAGCATGACGAAATGTCCTAAATGAAACTATGTTACATGATAGTGGTAATATCACTCACTCCATTTTGCAAATCCTTCGTCTTTCTCTTCTTGCTGGGTTTTTTCTTGTTCTCATAAGTGGAAATAGAAAAACGAACCTTTGAGGTTATTTCCTTTTCACAAGATTTATACAATAACAGAAAATATTCTCCCTTTACCTGAGAAGAGATTGTCCCTTTCCATGCAGTTTTCAATGCGACGGCCTCATCATCTTAAAACAGATTGTGAGAGTTCCGACGCAGAGGAAAGTGATGTGATAGTAAAAGAAATAATATCCAGACACTCACATGCTTCCTGGCCAGAAAGGTTTTCAAATGGTTCCCAAGAAGCCTCACTCAAAGGGTAATCGATCCATTTCACAAGGAACTCTTCCCTTCCCTCTTTAACATGCATTTTGAGTACCTTCTCCACATAATACTCCCCATCACTTCCTCTTTTAATGTCATTGGGTTTAGCAGTTTCCATCCCGTCGATGAATGCCTGTCATTCCTCATCTGTAATGCCTGTGTCATCATATGTCAAAGTTTGGATATTAGCTATTAGTTCCCTTTCATGTTAAGGAAAGAAACTCCTCACCTGCCAAAATTCTCACCGGATGTAGGTGGAAGAAATACCTCATCATCCATCTCGTTCGCTGGACGAGGGACCGCCACATCATTCTTGACTCTTGGATTCAAATTTTGTTCACCTAGACCTAAAATAGGATACTTTGTGCATGGGTTACTGCTTACAGAACATACTCTCGTGGCACTGTGCACAACACTTACAAGAGAAAGGGGGCAATTCCTTTCCACGGATCTTCCTAGACGGCAAAGAAGGTACTGCAATGGATGTCAAAATGTTCTCTGTGTTCAGCAGTTCCTCATGACATCTTCGCATGTCAGCTGTCACACAAAACAATACAGCAAAGTAATTTAGTGATCCGAATCGTTCAGTTTCAGCCAACATTATAGACACACTTACAGTCACCTTTCCTAAGTTCTGCCTCATCTCCCTGATTTTCTGTGTTTGCACCATTATGATATGCATTCTTCTTGGGTTCCTTGGAATGTTGGTTTGTGCTTCTCAGTTCACTCTGTATGGTAGTAACTCGACATGTCTCTTCCTCCAACAAGCCAATGTCAGAGTACACCAAATCAAAATCATCTCAAACGATTAAGATTGAATATAACAGTCATGTTGAGTGCATACTCTGTACTGCAAACATCTAAGAAAATAGTATGTTCACTCACTTGTATAATGCTCCGCCACAGGGTCATGGGGATGCTCACTGCTCTCTCCACCTGCGTCCTTTTCACCAATATTATCCCAAACAGAACCAAATAATTCTTGGTCAACCGAAGAATCCCAATCCTTCCTCTCCGAATCAGGATGCTGAATACTTTTCTTTGCTGCATCATCATCACTTCCCCTCTTACATTTCACGTCATAGTACTCTAAACCATGCTGTCCAAAATCGTCTCTGGTCATGACCTGTTCATTGACAAGGGATGAATGAAAATGACTGTTCAGATTGTCGAAAAAAAATGTCCAACTTTGAATCATTTTGTTTTCACCTCATTTCCAACATGGTATCTTTTATAATATACCCTCATTTGATCTACAAATTGGTCTTCAGGTAAGAATTGAATTGCCTTGGAGAGCTCATCTTTTGTTGGTAGGCATCTTGGGACTCCACCTGCTCTCCTGACAATGTATCCATGATACGGAAATCCCAGAACTGCTATTACCTTTTTCTCAACAACCACTGGACCCTTGAACAGGGTATCAAAACTCATCTCCTTCCCACTATCTACTTGGGCTATTTTAGGATAAATCCTTTCATACCATACTCCCCCAACATTATGTAACATACCCCTCCTCATCCTTTGATTGAATGTATTGTTGAAAAGATGGTCTGCTATCTTATATAGGAAATGTTTTTGGTTATCTGGCAACTTGACCTTGAATTTTGATTCAAGAGCAACTTTTGCTCGATCAAACCATGCCCTCTCCTTCTTGTGCGGATGTTTTAGGATGTCCAGAACTCGCTCAAGATAATTGTCATCCAAAATATGACTGGACGATAGGACAGCATTGTGGATACTCTCAATACTGCTTCCTTCTACATTAAGATTATAAAACTTTGCCCTCGTCTTAATTCGATTGAGTAACATGTAGCAGATGGTGGATTAATTCAAAGAATCATAAAATTGACAAATAAACAACGTACCATCAAATGCGACAACAGACATTTCGTCAGATTATCATTGGCTTCTTCATAAAAAATGTTGATCTTCTCCACGAAGGATTCCATTTGAGAATAAGAAGGATTTTTTTCTGGAAGGCTTCTATCAAAGTGTACAGCATATCTCCACATTTTATCGCCATGTTTTTGATCAATAAATTTTTTCTTTGCTGGGAGAAAGTCATTCGGAAGAGGTAACAACTCTGGTAGTTTTCCATTTATTATCCCCATCAAATCATCAGAACTTAGGTTTGAGTTGGGTGATGTCATGGGAATTTGGTTCGTTGAGGTAGGCAACAGTGACGATTGGGTATCACTTGGTACATGCACCGCAGATGACGACCCTGTAGTTTGATGGCTTGATGTCAAGGAGGATGCTCTTGAGTACATTGATGGGTTAAGAGTACATGGGGTATGGGAGGGGTTTGACTTGTTGGAGCAGAAATTGAATAATCTGCTGTAGATGACTTCACTGCTGACGGAAAATTTGAGCCCAACGAGGATGCACTGGAATATTTTGAAGCTGGCGTATTAATGGCATGGGATGAGTGATTTCCAGTTGGGCTCCTCCTGTAGGCAACACAAGACGGTCCAGGATTGGGGAGAGTGTTGCCGGAAGGCGGATTGCTATTTGTTTCCGATGATATTTCGTACATCGCCACGGAAGGCACGCAAAGTGGAGGAAGACGGGGATGACAAGGAGTGGGCCGGGGCAACTGTGTGGAAGAAGGGGGCTCTGCTCGATGTCATTGGACGATAGGCATTTGAAGGGAAGGGGAGAGAAGGTGGTAGGACATTCTGAAGGTGGGGAGTCAGGGCAAAATCATACATGATGGCATCATCCATCTTAATAACCATGCATCCTACTGCCGATAGTGACCAAATGCCACAATGGTGATGAACATGGAGGGGGTCAAAAATGATCCTCAGAATATATTGAGCTGTAATGCAAGCTTTCTGTTGAATCTACAGCAGAATCAATATGTGATATTGTACGTGATATGTACAATGTTCATATAGAGCAACTACATAACATACCTACAAACATAAGACTTAATCATGCATGCTGCCTTATTTTCTACACCCCAGAATTCTTTGCTCCATCGCCAGTCCATCGCCACCGCTGCCTCCTCCAACTTGGGGGGGAACTGAATACACTGGGATGGTTTTATGCCAAACATCAAATCCCCCATCCCTGTATGCAACAGTTTTTCCATTGTCTTTTTGTCACATCATTGCGGGAACGGAAACGTGAGGGGGCGACACATTTTTGGATTCGATTGATTGCTCTGTGTTAAACTGGGATCGTGGTCTTGTCACTGTAGTACCAGTATCCTTCGCGGGTGTGGACTCTTTGGACGAAACGAGATTCTGTTTTTCGCTTGGCCGTCCTTCGCATTTCGAGACTTGTTGTTGCTCGGCTCCCCTCTACCTCAATTCACTTCCCTTTCTCTTCTTTTTTTTTTTTTTTTTTTCTTTTTTTTTTTTTTCACATTTTTTTTTTCTTGTTTACTTTTTTCCGCCTTTTCTTTTTCTTTTTCTTTTTTTCTCCCCCCCCTCCCCTCCTCTCCCATCAGGGCGCTTTTTTTTTGCTCTGTGTACTGTGGTGTGGGTCTGTTCTTTGGTTCTGTTTTTTGGCGCCTTCGCATTTGAGACTTGTTGTTGCTCGGCTCACCCTCCTATCTCCAATTCACATCCATCCACCACCGCCCGAATCACAATGGATGTAAGTTTACAGAGAGGCATACTCCCATGGAGGCCATTCCCCAAGGGCAATATTTTTGATCCAGTGCGTAACTTTAATCCTGATCAAACTTGTGAAACTCTTAAACGTGGGGCTTCTAAGGAGGCTTTCGACCAGATTTCTAACTTATGTTTCAGAGTTAGCGCACTACTTTGTCATGTGAATACACTATCATGGTTATATGTCCTTTGGTTGGAAAAAATGGATTCAACCGGTGGAACTCTGTCAGAGGAAGATAAGTCCATGACAACTATTCTCATCCGGATGCATGATCACATCGACACTGGAAAGAGATTCAATGACACAAGGGATCAAATAGATCCCTCGGTTGATGCCACTAGAGTACACGACCTTGGTTTTACCGGAGTTAGCCTTGACGACTTCAAAGGTGTCAAAAGGTCCCAAAAGTCTAGCTTCAAATCAAAGTTTAAGGTGGCTTTCGATAAGTGGAAATACAGCAATTTTAAAGATGTTTTCCTGAACCCAATATCAGGCATTTGCCTTAGTATGTATCAGAGTAAGATTGCATTTCCCTTCAGCCTGCTTGCACTCGTACTTTTTACTGATGCTTTTTTGTTACCCATATACAGATATAACCGCAAAACTGAGAGAAAAGGGGCTTTCAGTGAAACAAGTTGAAGACTGGAATATTACTGTCGAAAGTTTTGCCTGTTTCCCCACTGTTCCACTATTATTTGATGAGGAATCTTGGAAGGCCCTTTGGCCGATAATAAACAAGACACCGCTCGAGGTGAGAGAAGTCATGCAGAAACTGCAAGAAGAACGAAAACTGAAAGAGATGAAGAAGAAGGATGAGGAGAATAGGAAACGTCAGAAAGAAGAATTAGAAAGGCTTGATGCTCAGAAAAAAAGCTCAGCTTGAAGCCAGAAAGAGAAGAACAATTATAGAATCTCCCACACAATTGCCATTACCCAGCTCGCCAGACCTTACTCCTGAGAAAGTAATGCCCCCCGAGAAGGCCATGCCATCCTCAACAAGCTCAGCGACTGCAAGTAAAGCTGTTGAATCAAATCCTCCTTCTGTAAGAAAAATCAGTTTCTTTTGTTTTTGTATGGATTAGTGTTTCTCAAATACACATATCTCTCTTCTCGTTAGGATCTGTCCATTACTGCCCTATTAGAACTGCCGGCAATCAAATGGTCTTATAGATACAAGCCTCCCTACTCCAATATCCAATACCAAGTAACAAACACTTGCCCCATTGATACCAATCTTCAAATGATCTTCTTCCTGTGGATCAGGGGCTTTGTTCCCCATTCTGTTGTGTAGGAGGATTTGCTCCTCCTGGACACTCAGATTTGCATCAGGAGAGGAGATTTTGATAAAGCCCGCCATGATGTGCTGTCAGATAGGTGCTTCGATGATCCCCAGATAGCTAACAAGGAAGGGTCAAAAGAATTGGGAACACAGAACACTGGAGTTGTGAAGGAAACTTCACGGAATATAGGCCATTTCTCAAATTATTTAAGGCATATGGCTCAAAGCAGGTGATTTGGGAAGTCTGTTCAAAGATGGGAGAGAGTTGCCCCTTGCATCATTACTTTGAAACGCAATCAAAAAAGCATGTCTATCAACGATGGTACCCTGTACATGTCAATCATGCACCAACAATGTCAGTCCAAGAGACCATTAAGGAGAAGTTTCCAACAAATGTAAGACCATGCCAGAGGGAGAAAGCTATTGCAGATAATGAACCCAAAAAATACACAAGTGAGATAGATTATGATCACTGTCCGCAAAATGGGACCAGACAGGCACATTCCATTTCTCCTTGTCCTTGGGTGATGACAATCCATTGTAACACAGGAGTACTTGTCTTTTATACCCTTGATGACTCCCAAGCAAGTGGTCCTTCCCCCAGCCATTCGATATACCCTTGCAAGTGTGATTCTGTATAATGGATCTCACTATAGAGGAATTAGTCTGGATATCAAAAATCCACATGGGAATCATGTCATCTACACTGGAATGCTGAATCCCCCAAAAAGGATTAAACTGGTCAAGTCAAATGATAAATTTCCCAATATGCAATGGGATATAACATTTTGGAACTGTGGTATGTCAAGGTGGAGAAATCTGCCATCCCTCCGGCAGTCCAGCCTAGGGTCCCTTTGCCATCGGTCTCTATAGCTCCCACAACTCTTCCCTCACCATCTACGGTTTCATCCACTGCCATCACGCCGCCCGGGATACCAAACCTTGGAAACACCTGCTACCTCACAACGCTCGTGCAGATAACATTTTGGGTAGCGCCCCTCACCAATGGGTTGATCGATGCCAAACTAACTAAGAAAGACAGAAAAAATTTGACGCCATTGATTTCGCAGGGGGAAAAAAGTCCCCTACGAGACTTTTTTTGAAGGTCTTAAGTGTCTGGAACAACTGCTCTCCAGTATGCAAAAAAGTATTGAAGACAAAAAGACACATTTGTTGACGACAAGGCCGGCTTTGAAAACTAAAATGGCAAGGCTTTGTAACGTTCTTAATCTGTCTCAAACACAAAACAAGGCTATCGATGAATGCTGGACCATTCTGTTCGACCACTACTTTGACATTCTCATAGTTTCTCACCTGTACAAGTTTGAAATAAATACGTTTTACCACGAGATTGTTGAACCCAACTATCAAGCCAAGCCTAGGGAAAGTAAAGAATTCCTTATTCAAAGCTGTCTTCTAATCAACGAAGAAGATCTAAAGAAGTGAGTCATCACCTGCATGCCACAGTTTTATCCCCATGCAATCCCTTATTTTTTCATGTCAATCAACAGAGGGGATCTCCTGAAAGCTTTGAGAGATAAATATTTCGATCTGGTCGAGGCTAATGCTGAAGTCATTTCAGACAGGAAACCTGATGAGGTTAATATGGTCAAGGCCAACACATGGGAATGTGTTTTTGTCAATAGTCTTCCCCCAATATTGGTGATAGGGATCTATCGAATAGTTAATCGTCCAATTGATGGCAACTACACTGAAATCAAACTAAATAACAGCTTCAACTTTCCCGTGGTAAGAACATTGCAATGATTGCATTGGCAATTAGGAATCAAGTTAATCACATCGCATTGATTACATCATATTTTTTAGGTTTTTGAAACGAATCAATTGCAATCCTCGGAAGAACAACCTCCCAATGAAGTCCTCAAGTACAGGCTCAGATTCATCTCCATTCATGAAGGTCAAGGGGGAGTTTACCTGGGAGAGGGAAAAGAGGAGGAGGGGAAGGAGGACAAAGAGAAGAAGGGGAATAAAGGTCAAAAAAAGGTGAAAAAAAAGGATCTAAAAAAGAGTTGGCAGCAACAGAAGATGTGGCTCACCAAGAAGGAAACGAGGAGTTGAAAGCAACAGACGTCGCAGCCCCCAATGGTGCTCACTATTATGGGTACCTCTGTAATTTTGCATCATCACAATGGTACAAACTTGATGATCATGATGTGGATGTTGTGGAGGAAAATGAGGTGTTAGCAGATGCAAGGGATAAGGTCTGCATCTTGCATTACGTCTGCTTTGGATCAGTGGAATATGAAAGCTGCCAACAGATGGATACCTTGCTGTTCCCTACTCCAGAGCATAATCTTACTCTTTCCGCTGATGACCCAGAGCATATTCCAACTCTTTCCACTGAAACTAAGGTTGTTGATAATTCGAAATCTGAGCCTGGCATCTCTGTTGCAGATCCTTCACATGGGGCTTGAAACCTGCTTGCCCACCAGCTGCCCCACACACTGAAGCTCCCAGTGCTCCCTCCAAACTCCCGCATGAAGTGGCTGCTTGCCCACCAGCTTCCCCACACACAGCAGCACCCAGTGCTCCCTCCCTAGCTCCAAAACAAGATGAGCAATCTCCGAAGCAGTCGGACATTGGGACGTCCACTGCTACCCCCATTACTGCAAAATATCAAAAATTCGACCGAGAAATGTACCTGACAGCTGTTCAACAAATGTATCCTTCAATGAACATAGGCTATTTGAGAAGTCACATGGTACTGGATGAAGATTGGCTTGAGCTCAGGCACGCTGCTGCTGCCAAAGCTTTCAGGGCTGTGGAAGCTCTGATTGCAGAGGAGAAACCGGAATTACAGAGTTGCCGTGATAATGACAAGAGCTATGACTCTGATGGCAATACTGTTTCCAGTGTTGCCGGTTTTATCCAAGAGAAGCCAAAGAAAACCAATTTGGATGAAAATGATGCAGAATTCTTCAGGCATCTCAGATCCTGTTTTGCATTGTATTTTGCCTTCGACACCAGGGATGTCTCAAAGAGTTACTGTCCCTTTGCAAAGTTTAACCAAACTTGGCGAGAAAGGTTTTGTTTGGAATCAATCCTTCACGATATGGAATGCTGCTGATAAGATGCTAGACTAAGCTAAGGAAGTCATGGTCGAGACGTTAGAAAGATTATGGCTACTGCTATGATCTGGATAACCAGGATTCCATGTGGCTGTGAGCTTAGCTAGATATGGTAGCTAGTGCTGGGTACTAAAGCTGGTAGGTAGGTAACTACTGCCAGACCTGCACACCCTCGCCAGTGCTGGTGGACATAGGCATCTTGGCAGTGAGATGATAATCATGTTGGACAAAGGCATAAGCTAGATAAATGGGTTGTGCTGGTGTCGCTGGGGTTGTTAGAATAAGGGCGAAAGGAACCGCTTGCTCATATTGGGAGTAGATCTTGAACATATCGGGGAAGTATTAGCATGTGATGTTTTGCTGAGTGGTGCTTGCTGGGATAGTCAGCCCTGTTTTTGGTACCTTTTGCCCACAGGTACCTGAAAAGTGATTGGGTGTGTCGGCATTTCAACCATTGGAAGCGCATGTCCATGCTTTTGGAAGCCTTTGGAATCATTGTTTTGAGTGTGAGTCCAACGGCTGTTGAATTGTCAGTGGTGACAGGTGTAGGACCGGGTTGGGGATGTCCCATTTCTTCAAGGGTGATCCGGAGTGGAATGGCTGCTTTGCAGACGTAGAAGAGTGATGCAATTTCAGTTTCAGATGATGAAGCCATGACATGTTTGATGATGCTGGATAGGATGAGGACAGCGCTGTTATGGAAGTCCGGGTCGTCCTTTTTTGTGAGAAACATGTAAGCAGCCGCTCTGCTTTTTCCGCCAAGTTCCAAGAGATATGAGCCGTCGGTGTCTAGAGCGAGGATCATATTGCTTGCGAGATATTGTATGGAAGGGTTAGGATGGGTGGCGACATAGTCGAGAAGCTGTCGCGTTGCTTGCAGAGTGGCTTCCGTTCCTTTGCTTTGGCGGGAGGCAATGGAGCTCAATGCGGCAGCTAGTGCCGGGTCGACTGCCCGACCAAAGAAAAGAAAAGTACCTACCACTTGTTGTATGAACTTGATTTTGTCCGGTGATAGAGAAGGGGTGTCGTCGATTAAGTTTTCCTGCGTAGTAGATCAGTATGTGATGGGCGCAGCTTTATACGGGGAATGTTGGGGGCGTGCGGGTTGTGGGTGTGCAAATTTGTGTAGCGCGCTCCGGACGTAGTTGGGCATGGAGAGTCGGACTGTCCTGTTTTTGTAGTCCCAGTCGAGTTGTACGCCGCAGAACAGTTCGCCTTTCCAGTCCATTGAGCATTCATAATGCTTTTCAAGTTCCTGTTGCAAGTTCTTTGCGTGTTTGAGGCCGACGGTTTTGATGCCGAAGTCATCTACAACAAGACAGAGGGTGATGGGACGCCATACGTGCCGCCACAGTCCTGGAGTGTGTTGGCATTGGTAGTAACCTGCTTTGGCCAAGCATTTTGCAAGGAGTTTGTTGGCTAGGATGCCTGCTTGCAGCAAGCCGTACATACCTAGGTCGATGCGCACGTAGATCCATCCGTCTTCATTGTAGTCGTCGAGTTTGTACTTGTCGATGATTTCTGGAGGGATGAGGTCAAATTTCAGTCTCGTGTACTCGGGTCGATCCATTGGAGTGTTGAGGTAGAAAATTTTGAGATCGCCTTCTTGGAAGGTCACGCCGTCAGTTGATATGACTGAGTTGAAGAGCAACTTTGCTGTGGTGAGATCAGAAGTTGGGACGGCGGTGTTGCCAGGATAGTCGATGTAGGTGCCGACAACGGTGAGACATGTGAGTTCTTTTTCTTTCTTTTGTGGACGTTCGACGACAACGATTTTGCTGTAGGCGACGGATTTTAGGCGGTCTTTTGGGATGTCGCGTTTCCGGATGTACTGCATCGTGTTTGTGCCTGGTATGTCGCGGATGCCATTCGTAAGGCGGCCGAGTTCGTTGGCATAGCTGCGACTCCAGATTTCTCGGTATTTCGGATGCTTGATGAGGTGGCGATATTCCAAAGAGTCACCGGTCTTGTTGTCAATGACGGCGGATACGATCATTCCTCTCGCATTGGTTTCTCCTGTCATTGCGATGGCTGAAAGAACAATTTTCGCTCGGGATCGTAGGTTGTATTGTGGCTCCGGATGGGTTGCCGGCGCGTATTCGTGTTCTTTAAAGGGGATTACATTTGGTTGATTTGGCACCCTCGCAGGTGGAGCTGTATGGAGTGGTTGAGGGGAAATGTGAGTTGGTATCGGGAGAGGAGACGGATCAGGAGAGACGAGGTGAGTCAATGTGGGTGCAAGAGATGGTGGGGCCTCGTCGTGGAAGATAGGGATTGGTTTGGTAGCGGGCGTAGTGTCTTTGTGACTTGTTGTTGCTCTAGTTAAGAGGTCGCGGAGGTTTTGGATGGCTTGGAGTTCATCTTCCGGTGCATCTGGGTGGCCGTCAATGGTGCGTATGAGGTGTTGGGTGGCTTTTGTGATTCTGTGTGTGTGTGTGATGGTGGGGTTTTGTAAGTTGTGATGCAGGAATCAAAAGGTGTCAGAAACGCAAACGGCACCAGCTTCTGTGACAACTTGGATGCAGTGGTAGTGATTTCGGGCTGGTGCGAAGTACCATGCTTGAATGGCGTGGTAGCCCCAGGTTTGTCGTCGGTTGGGTTTGATGTGAACCATTACTTCGGTGCTGATGGGAGCCATCGGTGTTCTGTCGAAGGAGAACATGCCTTCTACGGCTTCGTAGGCAGAGAGAAGTGGCTTCGTGGTGCAGGGGCGTAGCATGTTGAGGGTGATGTTGGTTTGCTCCAGGTCTTTGCATTAGTTTGAGAGGCGATAGGTGCTTGGAGTGCCTGCGCGGATGGCGACGAAGTGGTTTTTCCAGGTGCGTATAGCATGTTCGGCGATGTTGGTTCGATGCATGTCTGATGGTGTGTACTGAAACGTGGCGTTGTTTTCAATGATGAAGTTTTCAACGTCCTTGGATGTTTTGTTGTCCAATCGGTGAAGCTGGGGGCAATGGCCTCATGCTCGGAGGAATTGATAGACGTCCGTGTATGCTTTGAGGAGTTCGCTGCGGTGTCTGGACTTGATGGGATACAATTTTATGAAGTTAGGATCAACGGCATAAAAGATGACAATGTAGTTGTTACCAAGATTTGACGCGACAGGGAAGCGGCCAGTTTGGTCGGTGAACAGTTGTCCATCAACTGCGACTGTGGACATGTAGACCATGTTTGTTTTGTCGTCGTTGGGTGTTTGTGGTAGCTCAAGCATATGATCCGTTAGTGTGGACGACGTGTTGGGCGATTGCTTGGTGGAACGGAGGTAGGCTCTACGTTGGTCCATATGACCTTGTTCGCTAGTGGGCGAGGGTCGGATGAATTTCCGTACCCGATCCGATGTGACCCTAGGAAGTAGCCTTTGTTGATGGCTTTGCACCACGTGGATATGACCGGATAGCCCATGGTTGCATGGTAGAAGTTGATGAGTTGGTTGGTGTTGGTGCATTCATAGATCGGTTGGTAGGCGCTGAGTGCGTGGATGTTGCTTGGGGTTTTGTAGAGGTCATTGGCTGTTGTGTAGGGTGGGAAGATGGTGTTGCCGCCGTCGGGGATGAGGGATACCCGCCATAGTCTAGTAGTGGGGTCTCTCCATCTGCGGAGTATGATCTCTCCATTATACGTGACTTCACATCCTGTGCTGTGGAAGAATAATTCACATCCTGCATCCAGGAGCTCTGATGCAGCGAGGAGGTTGTTGGAGATGCCAGGTGAGTGATGGGCTATTTGTGCATTCGCAGGGAGTTTGTTGAGAAACAGGAGCAGAGTCTCATTTGGGAGCAGGGTGCCATTGGGCTGGGTAACTGTTTTGGCAGAGGTTTGGCCGGGGGCTCGGTGTGCTGGTGCTCCAGCCTGGAGGAGTGATATGTTTGCCCCTGTGTCAAGTAAATCTGTTGTGGTGAGATCGTTTGGGTTAGACGAGGTGAGATCGTGTGGGTGAGAACAGCCAGGAGTAGGTTGTACGGAAGTAACAAAATTACAACAAATTGTAGTTAAGTCTTTATCAGTACGTTCTACCCCTGCTGCGGCGCCCCATCAAAGTCGTGGTTGCCAGGACTTGTTGTCCTCTGATCTGCCCATGGTGTTTGCACGAGTGGCTCCGACTTGGTGTCCTGCTTTTCCATTTTTGCAAGTTGCGCTGGTGTGGCCTTTTGTGACGCGGTATCCATGCGTCCAGCAATACCCAGTAGGGTCCCATTTCGACAAAGCCGTGCTGTGTTTGTGGAGTTCGATTGTGCCGCTTTGAGGCCTGCCCTACTGATGATGTTGAGGAGTTTGGAGCTGGTTGCCTTCTCTGCTGTGAGACTGGATGTGAGGGCAGCAATTGTTTTGTCTTTTTGGGCGTTCATTTCGATGACTTTTTCAACGGTCTCGTTCTTCTGAACTGCGGCGAATGCAAGATTGTTGAGTGAAGTGACCATTTGCGATGCGAGCTCGTCGTCGGTGGTTTGGATTGATGAATTAGCGGAGAATTTGCCACCCGTGAGTCTCTGGATGGTTTTTTGTTCTTCAAAGGCACGTGTCCAGTGTGTTTTCCAAGCCAGCGAGGTTTGGTTGGCGCGAGGGATGCGATTCCACTCTTTCCAGGAGTCGGTGAAAGCCCCACATTGGATGGCGTGCTTCGTGCCGGTTGTCACCATGGTGGCCTCGGAGATGTTGACGTTGCCGTTGTTCTCAAATTCCTGGGAGTCCTCCTGCTTGCGAATGTAAACAATAATAAGCTGGACGGAGGTATCGATGCCTTGGTTGAATCTCTCGAGATTCTTGTTGAGATCGGCCTGGTTGATGTGGCAGTATCGATCCTTAATGTGATCGACAATGTCTCAGATTTCGACGCTGTTGAGGCCTTTGACGGGATTGTCGACTTCGGCGTAGTACACGTCTTCGATGGCGGCGGCGGCAAGGTTTACCGTGATGCGTCGGACATGGAGCATCGTTTGCCAGTGTTGCTGGGCTTTGTCGTTTGTGGCACGTAGTTCCTCACGAGCAGCGACGGTGGCACCAGGAGGAATATTTGGGTAGGCGGGAGGAGCCGCCGCCGGTGGCGTGTACGCAGCTCCGTAGCGTGCTTGGAAGAGTGCTGCAGGTAGGAGTTCGCCAAGATACCCGCGACCGTGTCCCCATGGGCAGTGGATGGCAATGAGATTTGCGGCGAGTTCCTTCTTGAGCTTTTTCATTGCGACGTGGGTGGGTTTGCCGTTGATTTTCATGAGGGACTGGTGTGGCATGAGGGCCTGCACTGACTCCCATGAGACGAGCATGGTGGGGATAACGTTTTTCCCTTACGGGCTGCCGTGTGGGGTGTGTCTTTCTAACGTCTGCTGATAAGATGCTAGACTAAGCTAAGGAAGTCATGGTCGTGATGTTAGAAAGATTATGGCTACTGCTATGATCTGGATAACCGGGATTCCATGTGGCTGTGAGCTTAGCTAGATATGGTAGCTAGTGCTGGGTACTAAAGCTGGTAGGTAGGTAACTACTGCCAGATCTGCAAATGCAATGGCACAGAGTTCACAGCCGATGGGTTGCGAGATCATATTTCTCAGTGTCATTCCAACTCCTGGTGTGGAATGGGGGTCAAGTTGTTTTTACATGAACTATACCCCGACCCCAAAACAGCTTCCAAAGAGGTCACATCAAAGCAGAACAACACGAGGAAAAAAAACAGTAAGTCGACCCATTCTCAACTGACTCCACCCATTGAACGATTAATTTACTTACACATCATATTGAATCCACTTGACATTTAAAGAGAGGGCTCCTCCAACTGCCACGCCACATTCTACTGTGGTGACCAATGCATATAAAAGGATGCGTGGAGAAGTGACCATGACAACTTCGATCAAACCTCCTGGAGATCCTCTCCAATCTGGTGCTGCTTCATCTACCCCTTCACTTCCTGTCAAACCAGCACAGATAGCCCCTTCTTCTAGTCAAATTCCTGAACCAACCCCAGTTCCCATCACTTCTGGTATAGTTGGGACAGCAGAGTCTGCAGCACAACTCCCCCAACCACATGCAGTAAATGCTGCCCCAGCAATTCCTCCCACGACAACTCATACGCTCCCCCCTCCTCCAACATCAGTTCCTACCCCCTCCAGTACTGCCAGAACACCAGGTTCTGCAGAGGCTGCAAGTGTGTCTTCTCAACCGCCCAATGCCGTCCCCAGTATTTCAGCGGCAACAGATGCTGCTGGGGCTGCGAAGTCGTGTCAACTTCCTGAACCAAATCCAGTCCCCATTTCATCTGGTATAGTTGGAGCAGCAGACTCTATAGCACAACTCTCCGAACCACATGCAGTCAATGCAGCCTCAGCAATTCCTCCTGCAACAACTCATAAGCTCCCCCCTCCTCCAACATCAGTTCCTATCGCCCCAAGTATTGCCAGAACACCAGGTTCTGCAGAGGCTGCAAGTTTGTCTTCTCAATCAGCTAATCCAGGAGCATCTGCCACGGCTCCCACCCATAATCCAACAATTCTTTCATATAATACTAGGAAGATACCAGACCAATCAAAAGTGCCCGCTTTGGCAACCGCAAGTACAACCTCAGAATCCTCCGGCGCCCAACCATCTGCTGCTCTCCCTCTTGACACAACCGTTTGCCAACCGCCTCATCAACAACCGGTGGAGCTGCATTTGATGCGGATAATGAGAATCCTGAACTCCAGAGAGACAAATCAGATTCAGAGCCAGAGAGAGAGCAAGGGGACAAACCTTATTCTAGAGAACCAAAGTATAGAATTGGGACGTTCATCAAGAAGGAAGTGGATAACATGGAGTGTACTGGGTTCATACATGGCTATGTGCTGGACAAGGAGTCATTTGTGTACCATGTTCACCTGATCCAACGTGACACTGAAGAGTCTATCACCAAAGAGGACATCCTACATTTTATTTTTTCTCATCCGATTCTTGGGTTGTGGAGAAGAACTTGGATGTTTTTGTCAGGGTGGGCAAAACTGATCATCCTGCGACCATTGATTCCATGGTCAGGTTAACAGAGGAATTAGTTGATACTAGTTCTGTTAGAATCAAGTGGAGCATCAACAACCAGAAAAGTGTGGTGGATCTATCGACTGTTAAACCAATGCACTCCAGTCATAGGGAAATGCAAAAGCGAAAAAAGAAAGAAAAAAACTAGCCAGTGTAGAAGACATCACCAATGGTATAAGAAGTGCCCCAACTACCATCCCTGGACAAGTCCAGCATTCATACTGTCCCAGGAAATTGCTTGTTGGGCTATCTTACCATTGCCATCAGTACATCAATTGCAACTCCAGGTATTCAAAACTGAAGACTGAAAAATTGGTAGAAAAAAACGACTAGAGCCCCAGAGGACATCGTTACTTTTCGCGACAATTACCAATTTTATCAGCAGGGGAGATCAATTGGTTCAGCTTTACCCTCCCAAGTTACCCTTACCACAGGAATGGAGTTGTACAGGGAAAAGACACCATGGACTCTGTGATGAAGACATGTGATGGATTGGAAGCGAAACTCTCTGCCCAATCTTTGTTCGCAAGGTGTTTATGTCTTATGACACACTCGTGCAGGATTGAAGAGTTCCAGCCCAAAAGTGAAGAAGATGAGGACCTGAATAAAACCATGGCTGACGTCCCTCTTGTCTTTGGTCCTCTGCGCTCTTTCATGGACAGAGACAATCAAGTTGATCTTGAACTGTCATGTTTGTCCAACATGAGTGTCACGGTTGTTTTTGTTCCCAACATCGGGATCCACCCAGTCCTACTTCGTTTCGTTTCACAGCTTTTTGGTTTACAAAAAGACCAGATGGACTACAAGCATGCCATCTTTGCTGTTCATGGTCCTTCCATATTGGACAAGACCCACCTTGTCAATCTTCTATCTGCGGGATATTTGGACTTCATCCAAGTTTATGATGTCATGCATGGCTCCATTTTCAAGCCTGATGTGGATGACAGGATGGACCTTTCTTGTCAACAGGCAGACACAAGCTTTCCCAATGGTGGATCGCTTTGCACTTTCCTTCACAATATTTGTGTGTTAGTGTCCTGTACTATCCAAGGCCGGGTTGTCAACAAATCAATGAAATCACCTTACTTCAAACCAGTGAAGAAGCTTCTGGCCGAATATTTGATAAACCGTTCCTCGTCAGCCAACCTTAACTGGTTGAACATATTTCTCAAGAGGATAAGGTCTAATATTTTCTCCATGGATAACTTGATTCTCAAGATTAGGGATCCTGAAGGGGATGAAGTGTTTGGCCTCGACATTGGCTCCATGTTGGATAATGTATTCAAGTTTGGAGCAAAGGATAATAGGTATAAACATCATGAGGAGTGGGCTAGCAGTAATTGCTGCATTGAAACTGTCTGTGCTTCGGCCATGGTCATCTACAAGCAACCCGCATCTGGGAAATACAGTTTTTGGTGTCAGTGCTGTAAAAAGAGTGTACATGCTTCTTCTTCTGGTGAATATGAGTCACTCCACGATGCCATGGTTGCAATCCCTTACATCTCAATCACTCATCGGCTAGCAAGGAGACTCCAACTGTATTCATCAGAGCTGTTTATGGTGGACCCGCCTGAACCAGAAGACTACTCTTTTCAAATGGACTTCAGGTTGCATGCAAAGCATCTAGAGGGAATGCAGGCTGATACCTCTATTGTGGAGTGTGTTCCTGATTCCTCCAAGTTGGACAATGTCATAGGGGACGACTCTTTACTTCTCTCTGCACTGAAAAATGATTTAGAAGAAAGGAGCGTTGGGACGGCCAGATCGTGGAAGAGCATTGTAACTTTTATCTTAGGAACTTCCGATGATGATGATGATGATGATGATGATGATGATGATGATGATGATGATGAAACCCCTTTGACTGAACAGAAGGAGACAAAGACCCTATGACAAGATCATGATGTTTTGCAGGAAAAATTCGAAAGGGTGATGGATGGGGAAGACATGAAGACAGTGTTTCCCATCAGTCATAATGAGAAAATTTTACAGCTGCGAGATATAGAAGGCAACGACAAGGATTGGAAGCCTGAGCTTGATCATGTGGAGGGACTTCTTGGGAGCCGAGCGACTCAAGTCACAAAGGTGGACTGGAAGGATCCATCATTTCTTCGTGTTATGCCTCGTGATATTGGGCAACTTCTTGAAGAGGGAGATTGCGTGCACTTGAACAAAATTCTTCAAGATGACCGAAATGAATTCAATTTTTTCATCAGTTGGGTTTACTCTCAGCATACCTGCAAGTGGCACCAGAAGGGAGTGATGATGCTCATAAATATAGGCGGATACCAAAAATTGCACGTCAATTTGCATTCGAGTGTTCAAATGGGTGTGAAAATATTTTCACCAAGGAGGGCCGAAAGAGGATAATCAAGGACTCCAATATATATGTCATGACCTCTGAAGTGACTACTTCACATTATAAGAAACTGCAAGATATATCTAAATTCCTGAAGGGGGAAGAATTTTATGATATTGTAGGTGATCATTCTAGAACAACAAAACGTGTTCAATGGGTTGCAAATCCAACAGTTCAGTGTTTTTAGAGGAAGATGTGAAGTTTTTTGAGGGACTTGAACATAACATGGAGGTGGCTCTTCCAGACAAAGTGAAAAGTAACCTGTGCAAACATTTTGAGTCCCTTAAACGAGAATACGAGGCACCCGACTTTTTCCAGGTAACAGTTCTTCATTCCTACCATTCTTATCTTCGGATACGGCGTCATGGGGGTTTCGACAACACCTGTTCATATGGATTTGCCGACACCCAAGTTGCAATGTCAACCTCCTTCCTGTATGGTACTATTCCCTTCATGAAGGCTATGGAGAGAATGACCAATCCCTGTTTTCAGGACAAGGACTTTGCAAAGGTCACGAAAGGCAAACAGGTAGAAGGGGATCCTGATGACTTTTGTGTTGAGTTAGAATCTGCTGCAGTGTCTGAGCATGATGAAGATGACGGTTGCAAGGCCAGTGAGAACTCTGATACGAACACTACTGACCCAATAGCAACAGGCGACAATACTGACCCAACCACAACTGGCAATGGCAGCGACAGAGAGCATGTCGACCCAATAGTGTCTGTAGATAGTTCAGCTCGATCTGGAAGGAAGAGGGTTTTGGTCCCACCTCAGAATGTACCATGAGGGAAAGAACTCAGGGCACTTCCTCCAAGGGCCACGAAGAAGAAGAAGGATGGCTTAGCTCCTGATTACCATTCCTCTCCACCGGTTGTGCATTTTTCCATGCGATTCCCCATACCAGTCACAAGAGAAAAGTTGAACTGTGTGTTTGGAAATACAGTGAATCTTTTAACATACATCAATCACTTCAATACAGGTTTGAAACAAAAGTTGTTGGATTTACAATCAAAGCAATCATATTGCGGCCTACCAGAAATCCAGACGTGTATTAAGCATTGCGGATATGACATCATGGTTCTTCCACAAATTTCAGGTTTTACCAGTTTACATTCATTTGTTACCAAATTGAGTATCCCCATGTTGGTTTCTCTGGAACTGAAATTTCGCACTTACACAATCAGGCATGTGATTGGTATTTCGCCCATCATATCTCCAGAGACCGGCCAGGTTGAATACCACATCATTGATGAATCTCATCCCGAGATGAAGGCAATGAAGTTCAGCCAAGAGAATATTGATTGGTGTTGTGGAGAGGAAATCTCCTTCAAAAAGATGACATGTGGCTTTGCTTTTGTCCCAGGGAAGAAGAGAGTTTTGGAAATGTTGACTGACAAAGCAGGATACAATGTGGAACCCGGAACTTCACTGTGTTTGGTAAAAACCCCGAAGACCAGTAATAGAGGGGGCTGGAAAAATAGAACTGACTGTAGCTATGAAAGGATATTTGGACAAAATAATGTAATCAAGAAAGAGAAGAGTGAATATGTGGAAATTTGGAAGCAACTTACAAAAGAGTACCAAAAGGAAAAACCAGCTTACAGAAGACGAAAAAAACCTAACATAATATTAAGACCATAACATAATGCAAAACAATAACATAATGCAAAATTACATAACACAAAATAAACTACTATGAACGTTACAATTGGGAGGACAGTTTTGCAAGAGTCAAATATCCCTCGTTGATCAACTACCATAGTGCACATTTCCCATAACAAACATTGTTTGCCTGGCAAACTATACGAGCATGCTTTTAATGCCTCCCCCCTCTTCTGCACAAAAGTCCCACCATCCAAAAGTTTGAAACATTCTTAAATCATCGTCAAGTGAGGAAGTATCTTCTTTAATTGTCATGGAGCCCAAGAACAGTACACGTTTTCCTTGATCTCTATAACGATCTATCAGTTCCACCATAATGTATCCATATCCCTCTTTCGGGCAGTCTGCTGATGGTGGGTAAATGACAAAATCATCGTGATGAAATCCAAACAAGTGAAGCCATCGATGGATGATTCTACATTCACTCTCAAAATTAGCGACGGTGTAGTCATGATTGAAGTAATATACCTTAAATGTCATGTCCCGGAAATTGTCTATTATGCCCTTGTCCGTGAACCCAATATCAAATTATAAATTTTTTTTTTTTTCTTCAATGCATGAAAGATGCATCACTGCACACCATTGCATTGGAATCCGTTTTCAGACAAAATGCATTGCTGTTGCTTAACTTGATTCTTTTCCTATGACAGTGCAAATAGAGGAGAGTAAGCGGATGGTGGCAAAAGGAAGTCAATGTTGAAGAACCGTCTGTGGTCAACTCACTCGAACGGGTGCTCTGGCTGATGTCATTCGTTCCCCCTCGGTCAAAGGCCCTCCTGTGCGTCATGTGTCACATCCTCCCTGGAGCAATGTTCATCCTTCGCGGACGCCTTATCCGTTGTCGTTGGAACAGCTTTTTATGTGGTCACATCCTTATCTTTCGTATTCTCGCTGACACTACGTTCTTCTTCGCGAACAGGTACAATTTGTCCAGTGTTGCAGTTAGCAGTTCTGTTTTCTGGCATTGTTCAATTACAGTTGATGGATCTAAGAGCAAGTGGATGGGATGTAGAGAATGTGGCAGTCTGGGGAGAATGTGGCAGTCTGGATTTTATGGGAATGGGCATGACTGTCATACTTATTTACCTGTAATTCATAATTCCTTTACAGGGTACAGCTCTATGTCAATACAAAGCATTAAACGTATCTACACATGGTTGTAATATTCATTATGACAGTTTTATGCAAAAAAACAAGAATAAATTACTTCATTAGTAGGACATAACCTTCCTCAGTAGGACATGTTTAAGTGGAAATGGTAACCTAATCTTGCCCCAATCGATCACTCACCCCTCAAGCTGCAATAGGACACCCTAGTTGGCATAAAATATGTCAGTGTGTCTAACAGGTTCCCCCTCTTCTGCAGAAATGTCCCACAATCCATAATTTTGATACCTTATGAAATCGATGTCAGCAGGAGGGGAAGTATTTTCTTTAATTGTCATTGAGCCCAAGCACAGAACACGTTTTCCACTAGCTCGAGAATCTCTTCCATGTCTATAATGATCTATCAGTTCCACCATAATGTATCCATGCGTCCGACCCTCATCCTCAGCTTCTGGTGCATGAATTACAAAATCATTGTGATGAAATCCGAACATGTGGAGCCATCGATGGATGATTCTACATTCACTCTCAAAATTAGCTACGGTGTAGTCGTGATCGATGTAATGCACCCGAAAATTCATCCCCGCAAAAAATTTCTTCAACGTTTGTGTTGTAGAAATCAATATCAAAACGTTCAATACCACACTAACGACTATGATAATGACTGACCTCAAGATCGAACCAGTACTCTTCTGCTGATACCTTACATCATATAATTCCTTCTTTCCAACGCATTGAGTTATAGGGAACAACACGATCGGATCTAAAAACCCATGCAAGCAATTTAAGGTATGGCCCCATTTCTCCCAAAAAAATCTTAAGGGTTGGACTCCTCTCATAAAGAGCAGTCGTCTCCATTCTGTGTTGTCCTCATGTCTGCAAGCAGAATCCATAATTTCTAAGTGCCGGAGCTGTCGTCTATCAACCCCATAATATTTCTTTGCAATACTGTGCCATATGGGGTCGGCAGTGTTGGTATCCTGGTTGAGTATTTTGTCCCATTGTTTGCAAGTTCGTGAAAGCAAATACACATCCCCCATTGTCGTTGCTGCGAGCTCCATGATTCTGATTTGAATTTCCAATTCTACTGTGTTCTGCCAAAACGAATGCATGAAAGATGCATCACTGCGAGACATTGCATTGGAATCACTTTTCAGACACAATAAATTACTGTTCCTTAAGATGATAGCATTCTGGGCATCCCACCACTCATCGGATTTACCGCCCTGACGGATATTCCCTATATTGGGGATATATGTTCGTCTCCCATGCCGAGGGAAAGGCCCGCAGCGATAATGTACTTCCCTTCTGATAACCAGTTCCCCCTCTTCGGCAGAATGGTCCCATAAGCAGTAATGTTGATGCCTTATGTTATCAATGTCACATGGGGAAGTATCTTCTTTAATTGTCATAGAGCCCAGGCAGAGTACACGGTGTCCTCCAACTCTATAACGATCTTCCAACCTCACAACAATGTATCCGTGTGTTGCATTCGGGTGATAAAGTTCTGGCGGGTCAATTGAGAAATCATAGTGATGAAGTCTGAACACATGGAGCCATCGATGGATGATTCTACATTCACTCTCAAAATTAGCAACAGTGTAGTCATGATTGAAGTAATGCACCTTAAAATTCATGTCCTTGAAATTTTCTTCCATGCTCCCGCCAGTGAAGGCAATATCGAAAGAATCAATACCAGATGAACGTCTACGAACACAATCGACACCAAGACTGTGCCAGTAGTCAGCTGCTGATACCTCTTTCTGTATGATTCCTTCTCTCCATGACATTGATGTGTAGGGGTCAACAGGATCATTGCTAAAAACCCATGTAAGCAATTTGAGGAATGGCCATACATCTCCTGAGAAAGGCATTGGACTCTGATCGATGAAAAGTAGTCGTCACCATTCTGTGTTGTCCTCATGTCTGCAAGCAGAATCCATGATTTCTAAGCGCCGGAGCTGTCGTCTATCGACCTCCTTGACCCCGTAATATTCCTTTGCAATACTGTGCCATATGGGGTCTGCAGTGCCGGGATCCTGGTTGAGTATTTCGTCCCATTGTTTGCAAGTTTGTGAAAGCAAATACACTTCCCCCATCATCGTAGCTGCAAACTCCATGATTCTGATTTGAAGGTCCGATTCTATCTTGTTCTGCCAAAACGAATGCATGAAGGATTCATCACCGCACACCATTGCATTGGAATCCGTTTTCAGACACAATGCATTGCTGTTGCTTAACTTGATTCTTTTCCTATGACATGGCAAATAATGGAGGGTAAGCAGATGGTGTCAAAAGGAATTAATATTGAAGAACCGTGTGCGGTCAACTCACTGGAACTGCTGCTCTGGCTGATGTCGTTCGTTCCCCCCAGTCTCATCTCTTGAGATTGTCAGTCGAAGGCCCTCCTGTGTGTCCTGTGTCACATCCTCCCCGGAGCGATGTTCATCCTTCGAGGACGCCTTATCCGTTGTCGTTGGAACTGCGGTTAACGCTCTCACATCCTTATCTTCCATCATGTGCTCGCTGACACTACGTTCTTCTTTGCGAACAGGTACAGTTTGTCCAGTGTTCCAGCTAGCAGTTCTGTCCTTGGACATTGTCCAATTATAGTGGATGGGGGGAAGGGGAAGGCAATGGATGTGGAGAATGTGGCAGTATGAATTTTATGGGAATGGGCATGACTCCAATACTTATTTACCTGTAATTCAAAAATATTTTATTAATTACTGCTCACTCTCCCATTGGTGTCGTTGAAAATGAGAGGGTGAACGCCAACTCCTTTGACTCGTGATTTTTCAAAACATACCAAGAGATTTCCATTCTTGTCAATCACTCCTGAAACTATGTCTTCCTGTGAGAAAACATCCTCAACCCTGGCATACTTCACCCCTCTATTGTAAATCCTAACATGACTGGTCCGAGAATACTTCTTAGCCCTTGAAAAGGGGTTTTCCGATTGAATGAATCCAAGACATCAGTCCTTAACATCTTAGTAAGGATTGTCTTGAGGCATTGTTCAGTGTGTTTCATTGTAGATACCTCCCTCTTGAAATTTTGGATGTAACTCTCATTCTCACCCTCCCAGCAACGTCTCATTGGTCCTGATTCTTTGATCATGTCATCAATGTTCAGCAGACTGAGATAATTTGCCCCTCTCGCATAGAATGGTGCTTTTTTCTTGTCTGAAATTGTTGATGTCCTGTCATCAGCCTTTCTCTTTTTCCCTCGATCCTCTCTTTCTTGATTTGAATGCAAGTTTTCACCAACAATCCATAACCTCCTGCATGATGATAGGAATAATCTCACCAACACATTGATTGTCTCTGTCGGAACCTTTTCTTCTGCAAAGATGTGAGAGATAAGACAGAACCAAGTAACTCTCATGCTCCTGAAGGCAAGTACCAAATGTTTGTCAAGGTTGTTTGCAACCTCGCCCTTATCCAAAGGCAAAAAATGGAACAATGACATCCGGGTGAATGCAAGGTAATGATCGGATTGCCAATTGGCAGTACCGAGGTTTTTCTTCTCCATATCGGAGAACTTCATACAAGACACCAGACTAGGTACACCGAATTGATTGTTTCTTGACTGCCTTGTATATCGTTGATGAGTGTGTGCCATGCTGCATTTTGGCCCCGATCTTTTCTGTAAGCTAACATGGATGTTTTGGCGATCAGGATTTTTCAATTCCAAGGAAGCACATATGCATAGGCATTGTCTGGAAACTTTTCAACTCCAAGTCAATTGTTCTAAAATTCCTTAGAATCTGAGGAAAGGCCAAAGATTGGGAAGCTTCCTTCCCCCCAACCAGATCTTTAGTTAATGTTGGGACCAAATTAGTTGAAAGACCGATCGCTTGTAGGTATCTTTTTATCACATCCCCCTTGGCAGTATTTGACAAGGTACTAGCAAAGCACCAATCTTGTAAAGCTGTTATAGAGTTAAAGATCATTTCAAAGGACAGCTCAACTGCAGCACTGCAAACGAATTGTTAGCAAGATGCGAGATTCTGTTAGCTAAATGGTTAGCAAAAATTATTTCTTACTGATTAGCTAACAGCACTCAACGGTCGCCCTCCGTGGGCGGAGTAGGTGATTCTTTCTCATTTTTTACTTACATGTTAGCAAGATCCTTGGAACAATTTATCTCTTGGGCGACCACTTACAATTTTACTAACACGGCGTCTAAAGGTAGATTCTCTTTCTCATAAAATATGCCTTTAGATGCTATAATTGTGAACCACTCGATTTCATTAAATTCTACAATACAAATATGAAGCAGCCATAGAACAGGGAGCCTGCCGCACATGTGGCATTAACAAAATATAAAGTGTGGCAAATGGACGATCTTCAGCAGGACAACTCAGGAATACAACATCTGTTGAAAGCTTGGCACAAGAAGAAAGATATCCAGTGTCCTTCTTGTAAGGTATCAATATTTTGTATTGACGGGACTCCATGTTTCTCTTCTGCCCGAGTTAAATATGAAATCGTCTTAGTCCATCACTCCCCCTGTCCATTGTCGATTGGAAATTGTGGAAAGGGACTCTTCTTTTGTTTGTCTTGCGGAGGTCAGAGTTCACATACATTGGGAAGGCTACTAGATAGAGGATGCAAATGTGTTGAAGTCAATGCAAACAAATCGAAAAGAGCTGTTCTCAAAAGAAATGTACAGAGAGAGTCAAAAACGAAAATGAAGCCACTGAGAAGACAACAGAAGATAGCCCTCATTATGAACACAACAATCAAAACAAGAACATAGCGCACAGGTCAACATCCATAGAAAGCGTGGCTAGCGAATGCAATGCTAGCATTCATGATTATGCAGTTGGTTTTGATGATGTGAATCCTTTTGATCTGGCTTTAGATCAACATTGCAATCCTCAAGTTGATATTGATATGGATCCTGAGATCGACTGTGAGAGGAGTGATCCTGGAATCGGAGCAGGGTGCTTTCGTCCTGACTATGTCAATCCCATCGACATTCTTGGAAACCAGAGCGAATGGCCAAACACTAGTTCTAGGTTTTTATTCGAGATCACAAGAATCAGGGGGACGGATTAAGAGGATTGGTCTTCAATTCTGTTATTGACCCAAAAATCAGTAATGATTTTTCATCGCTAACAGTGAAGGAAATGTTTTCCATCTTCACATTGCAGCCATTCACTACGGACTCCCTTCAACCAAATCAATTGACATAACAACTATGATGATGCATCTTAGTACAGACCACAGACATATCATCCAAAAAGAAAGGGAATTGATGGAAAATGCCTATCACAACTCCATAGTGAAAGTCCTCAAATCACATGGATTACTAGCCAATCAAGATCAAACACAACTGATATTAGATGAGATCAATCATAGTGTTCAAACAGAGTGGCATTCAGATTTGGATAAACGTACTCTCAACAACCTGTCTGCACCAGTGAAACATAGCACAGTTCGAGCTGTCTATACAGATGGGCATAATTCCATTGTCAATAATCTACCAATTCCCGCGGTTAGCATTGCTCACAAGGCTGCTTACATTCCAGCAAATGAAATTGTGAATCATCTTCTTGCAATGGGGATAGATATTATGTTTTTTCGTGCTGGGCACAAAGATGACTGGGTTGATAAATCAGGCAACTATGAAACAAAATTTCTGCAGGATCTTCATCATAATGTTTCAACAATGACTGACATTTCAAAGGACACCCGAATCATCCTTGTGAGAGTTTGGTCGGATGGATTTGAGGCACATCAAATCAAAGCAAAAAATGAATACAACAGTCTGCAGATATTCACATTAACAGTCCTTGCGCCCCACTATCAAAACACCGATCGCCATACAGTACCATTCGCACTGTGCTTCAAGAAAAAAAGCCACGATGATATCCTTATACAGCTGTTAAGGGAGTTGAGAGAGCTTCAGTCTTCTACAATGAGATATTGGGGTGGCAAGGAAAATCGGGTGTATCCTACAATGGTGTTTCTGGAAATGATTAGCAATGATCTTCCAGAAAGGTGCTCCAATACCTGCACAACATTGAATGGGACATTCACTCACAGATGGAGACATTCCTGTTTGTTTGATGATAGTCTGGTCCCCTCATGCCAATCATGTCATCTACAAAACATTGAGTATATTCTCACACTACCGTCAGTCTATACGATTAAAGAGACCTGTTGCCAAAGATGCCTTGATTGGTGGATTAGGTGGGTGACAAAGCCCAAAATATACCCTATTCCACCAGAATCTTTTCGAAGTCCAATCGAAAATTACCCTGCAGTGGAGCTATCTTTTGGGATGATCTTTAATTCTATTCTATCCCTCCAAGATTGGTCTCATTCCAGTAACTCTTCAAAAACTGAAAAAGGGAAAGTGATCAAGGCATACCTCAAAGCAGTTGGTTTTTCATCTCAGCTCATTCCAGCATTATCTCAAGATATTCTTGCTGGAAAAGATGTGACTGAATCTTTGGCATTGCCCTCTATCCTGAGAAATTATGCTACAATTAATGTGGAAATGCATAGCTTCCAGACCATGCCCATGCATATGTGCTTCCTTGGTATTGAGAAATCTCTGATTGGTTTAACTTCTATATTAGCAAATAGAAGGGACCATAGCCAGAATGAAGCGTGGTACAAACTGTTTAATTCAATGCAAAGGAGTCAGGGAGGCGATTAAGAAAGGGATTGAAAATGATGTGAGTATAGGCAATAAATCATAAGAGTCCACGATTTGATGTCCTGACCTCGTGAACTTGAACTTCCCAACAGAACAAGTCAATGGATTTCAAAATTAATGTGAGAATGACATTTTTATTTCAGTAATGCAATGTGATTGTCATATGTTAAACAATTGTGTTAATCTTGTAACAGACATCAGATGAGATTAGCAAGGAGTTTGTGGATGATGTAAGTGCATTATCAGTAAAAAAATTCTGGATTTTCAACCATTTCTTACACTTCATTTGGTCATTTGTTCTTCTATGTATGTGGCAGTTAGCAAACAAGGTAGAGGTAAGGGAATGAATCATTTGTTTTGTATATATTTGAGCATGTCACAGACACCCTTTTCATTTGTTTTCGATTTTCTAGTCTTCAGATGCGGAGAAAGACAAGAAAGAGGTGAGACTTTACCTAATCGGCACTCTAGTTTCAGCCACTTATGTTCAGAAGACCTCACACATTTTATATTGAATTTCCTCCATTAGAAGGTAAGTATGCCATCTCCTATTTTGTTGTATTGTTTACTTCACTAGCTCTTCATATTTTATTTTATTTCCCTCCTTTTATTTGATTCACTGCAGGCACCATTGGATGAATGTGTCGGAAAGGATTGGAGGTCCATTGATTTCAGACAGAACCATGCAATCCACTTGAAGAAGGACTCTTACTGTGTTTTCATGTGCCAGAGAGCAAACAGAGGAGAATGCCAATATGCAGTGTGTCATGTATGCCATGAGGAACAATCCAAAACACAGAAGAGAACAAGGGGGGGAGTCCTGAGTGCTGATGATTTGATGGAGACTTGTCATCATGAGTTATGCCATCTACAGTTATGTGCAGACATCTGGTGGTGTACCAAGGATTATTTGGGTGGTGAACAATGGTTAGAACGTGTGAAGGGCTGTGTTTATTGTGAGAGAATGTTCACAGTTGGGGAAAAATAACTATATTGCATGCTTTGTTGGATGGAATAACCCTAAAACGTGTTTTTCTGCTTTGCCTAGGGTTAACCCTGAATAGATGCAAAATTAGAAAAAAATATTTGTTGTAACAAAGGAAGTATTACATTTTCGTATCTACTCCGACCTTTTTAAGGAGATCGCGCAAAGTACAATGTTGTTAGTAATTACGATAGTAAGGAAATCTGAGTTCGTAGGAGTACAAAATTATCGAATCTGTTAGTTAAAATGTTAGCAAAAACGGACCTGTTAGTAAGTATGTTAGTAAATCGAAAAAATCGATGAATTTTGTTAGGAGCCTAAAATATCTAACAGATTAGCTAACAAGGCCGATTTCGAAGGTTTCTGCCCAGTATTAAATGTACATGCAGGTGTTAGAAAGCCCTTTGCTTTTTACTAACAGCTTACTAACAATTCGTTTGCAGGGAAGTTTTCAATGGTCTGTAAAAATAATTCTGGTTGAATTGGGTATGTCTTGGGTTTTGTCACTCCATGGTGCCACAAATCAAGGCATTGGTCACAACAGCTTTCCCTCTTCAGATTGACAGCTGGGGGCAAAACAATGAATTCAATGTTTTTGAGGCGACAGGATGGATAGGATGGGATGAGATTGTCATCGAACTGTCCAGAATATCTCCATCTGTGAGTGAATGTACCATTTTGAGTGGTACAGGTGTTTGAGCACCTTTCTACATAATCATTGCTTATCATTTCAAGAAACACCATTGTTGGGTATACATGATTTTCCTTCCCTCCCCAGTATCTGAGTGTTGGAGACTGAAGATCTTTCAACTCCTTGAGCAGCTGGATGAGAATATCATTTTGGTTTTGTCTCTGAAGGCACAAAGCAAAGGGTGCTGTATGGCGGCTGGTATTTTTATAGTCGGGGGCAATGACAATCAGTGTGAACATCTGCAGACTGTTGAATTCATTCTTTCCTTTGATCTGATGAGCCTCGAATCCATCGGACCATACTCTTACGAGGAGGATTCGGGTGTCAATCGAGATATCTGTCATGGTTGAAACATTTTGGTGAAGATTACATCGGAATTTCGTCCCATAATGACCAGATTGATCTACCCAGTCTTCTTCATGCCCAGCACGGAAGAACATTACATCTATCCCCATTGCTAAAATATGATTGATGATTTCTTTGGCTGGGATGTAAGCAGCCTTTTGACAAATACTGACTGTTTGAATTGATAAATTGTTGATAATAGAATTTTGTCCTTCTGTATAGACTGATCGAACTGTCTTATGATTCAACGGGGCTTTGATGGAAGATGGCTTATCACCATGAATCTGCCATGCTGTCTGAACACAATCATTTATTTCCTGTACTATTGATGATACTTCCAGTTTGTCGATACCACGGGCGGCAAGCACCTGAACGATGGAATTCTGATAAATTTCAGAGAGTGATTTCTTCTCAGATTGGATGAGTTCCTTGTGTTGGGAGATATTGTGAAGGGTCATAGTTGCTAGGTCAACGGATTTTGTGGTGGAGAGTCTATAGTACACTGACGCAATGTGGAGATGGAAAAACATGTCTTCAACCAATAGTGAGGAGAAATCACTATAGACTTTCGAGTCAATGACAGAATTGAAAACCAACCCCTTTCATCAATCCCCTTGATTCTTGTGGTCCCTCATAAAAAATCTTGCACTACCACTAGGCCATTCATTATGGTTTCCCAGAATATTGAGGAGGTTGTTCCTATCGGAATGACAAGAAATAAGACCTCGCGTGTCAGAAATTCCTGCGCCACTACTGGGATCGAATTCAACTTCCCATTCCCCCCATCTTCAACTCCAAGAAGGTGTTCATTGCTAACTCCACTCTCTTCTGTTGGTTTTTTTTCCCTTGTCCATTGTCGAGTCAACTTGCGAATCGCACTGTCGATCAGAATTGGGCGGAGAAGTAGCGCCGAGACCATATCCGACAAGATCCTTATAGTTTTCCACATTGCTATCCCCCGTTTCCCATATTGGGTAAGTTTTGGGACGGCGTTTTGTCGCAATGTTGTTGTCATTGCATCGTACACATTTGCATCCTTTATCTTGCAGTCTCCCAGACATATGGGAACTTTGACTCCCACAGGACAAGCAAAAGAAAAGTGCTTTTCCACAATTTCCAATAGAAGAAGGACATGGTGAATGATGGAGTACCACAATTTCATTTACAATGTGTGCAGAGGAGAAGTAGGGCCTTCCGTCAAAGTGAAATAAAGATGATTTGCAGCTGGGGCATTTGATATTTTTCTTCTTGTGCCAAGAGTGTAATCGATTTTGTATCTTATTCTGCTCCTCAGAATTCATTTTGTATTTGTGACAGTGTGGCCAGAGAGAAGCAACTGCAAGTGGGCTCGAGGGGGGATGTGGTGAGGATATAAGTTGCATTCCTTGTCCATTGTCGAGTCAACTTGTGAATCGCACTGTCGATCAGAATTGGGCGGAGAAGTAGCGCCAAGACCATATCCGACAAGATCCTTATAGTTTTCCACATTGCTATCCCCGTTTCCCATATTGGGTAAGTTTTGGGACGGCATTTTGTCGCAATGTTGTTGTCATTGCATCGTACACATTTGCATCCTTTATCTTGCAGTCTCCCAGACATATGGGAACTTTGACTCCCACAGGACAAGCAAAAGAAAAGTGCTTTTCCACAATTTCCAATAGAAGAAGGACATGGTGAATGATGGAGTACCACAATTTCATTTACAATGTGTGCAGAGGAGAAGTAGGGCCTTCCGTCAAAGTGAAATAAAGATGATTTGCAGCTGGGGCATTTGATATTTTTCTTCTTGTGCCAAGAGTGTAATCGATTTTGTATCTTATTCTGCTCCCCAGCATTTTGTATTTGTGACAGTGTGGCCAGAGTGAAGCAACTGCAAGTGGGCTCGAGGGGGGATGTGGTGAGGATATAAGTTGCATTATTCTGGATGGATGTGTTATCACATTAGGGCCTATATATATGGTATGATATATGGTTGAGATCTGAAATCTGATCAAACCTCATGAATGTTGTACTGCATGACAGAAATGATTGGAATGACTCCGTTGGGCTAAGGTGTATTAGGTCTAAAAGCAGCTAGTTATTTCAAAAAATAATCCTTTAGATCTCTCTGTTAGCAAAATTGTAAGCAGCCCGTCCAAGTCAAACATTGTCCCCAAAACCTTACTAACAGTTAGCAAGAAGTGAGAAAGAATTCATGACTCCACCCTTGAAAGCGACCGTTGAGACCGGTGTTAGCTATTCTGTAAGTAAAAACATCATACTTACAGTTTAACTAACAGTCTTATGAGCCTTACTAACAATTCGTTTGCAGTGCAGAATCCATACAATTAGTGGTGTACATGCGCATGTGGTTATCGTACCAAGATAGTTCTCTTTGTCTACCAATGGTTCGGCGAATGTGATAATTGCGGATACACATGCCAGCCCAAGGTCTGCAATTGTCCGATCGTCCCTCATAAAATTGCGGAGTTCCTTGCATGATCGTTGGTACTCAGCAACGGTTTCATGTTCATTGCATTGTCTCGTTATCCAATGAAGTAATACTGTGCCTATTAGGTAGAATGTCAAATTTGAAATGAATTGAAAAGTATATTAATATCAAACACTCACAACAATAATTGGAGATGATGAGACATATCATATTGTCTACCCTTATCGGATAGAAGAACACCTTCCTTCGGCAAGGTTGGTCCTATGTGTTCTTTTAAATATTTTCAAATCGCATGAAAAGTGCAAAGCATTATTCTACTCTTTTTGTATTCTAATACCCTTGAGGTCATAGTTTCGAAAGTCCTGTATTCAGAAGTGTCTTCGTCAGTCAGTGCAAGACAGTTTCTTTGAATTGTCTCCGCTCCATACAAAAATGGAAAGACACCCTTGAAGATGTATCGATAGACCCAAGACTTCCCTAGTGACAAAATCAAAAGCGATCAGTAAGAAGTTATACACATGATTGATGTGATGGGAAAATTTGCAAAATATGCCTGATGGAATCACAGTCATGTTTGAGAGATGACACTTTCCAGAGGGAGTGCGAATGACAGAGAAGAAGAATTGTCTTTTCTGTTTGTTTACACGGGCAGTGCAGTCCATAAAAAAACTCTGGATACTTCATAGTTTCTCCAATCATTTCGTCTGAGGCGAAGGAGATCATCAGTACCAGTTTCTTGTCATTGCTGAATGTCAGTTCTTTATGTAGATCAGAGATTTCTGACTGGATAGCAGCATCTGTTTTCAATATTTTGGTGGTGATCGGACATCCACGTGGTCTTGAAATAGCACAAACCCCAAGCTTAGGATCATCATACACTATCGGACAAGATATTTCGTTTGTGTAGCGCATTGGATAAGAAATTGAAAAAATTGGCTGTTATTACACAATGGAGGGAACACATCGGGACCCAATATCAAATGAGTTACCGATTCAAAAATTCCATTGCCTTTTCAGCTGAAGACATAGTATGATCAATCCCCAGTTCTTTTTGATGCAGTAGCTCGCACTTCTGAACTAAATTACGAACCATTGCTGACTGATAGGTGCCATCTGCATCGTCCAACATCTCAAGTAGAACTGCAAGCTGAGATGGACGGACTCCAACAGCAGACATGCATTCAATCAACAGTTTCGATTGATCGCTGATATACCTGATGCCTTTCAGTTTTGCTTCCGCAGTATAAGCTGGATGTCCGTTGTGCATGAGACAGGTAGTTTTGTAATCCAAATAGTAATAAACGCCAGGCCATAGGAAGAATGCAATACGACACTTGCAACGGTCCTTTTCATTGGTTTTGCGGATTGAATGAACCTATGGTTTGACGGCTGACTATCAGAGTACTGTGACACTGGTTGAGGTCGTGGAGCATTTGATTGCTTTCGATTCCTGTTTCCCTGCCATTGCATCAAGTGACGATTTAAGCCTAGAGCTTGTTCTTTTAAGATGCTCAGGCTTTACTCCATCCTGGGTATAGTTGTCGTTGTCGAATGCGTGTGTGTCTTTTTGTTTCTTCTCTTGGAGGCGGGTGTGGGAACACCAAAGTATGTAGCGATTGTTCCTCGATCCACGGACAAAAGAAAACTTTGATCCGGGGAGGGAGTTTTGGATCATCAGCACAAGGGCCTGAAATGAATCCTTGCCTCTATACATTGATGGGTCAAATCGATAGACGGAGCAATCGGGATACGAAGGTGGTTGATTCTTGGCGTTGTCAGGAGTTAGGGGAGATAATTTTGTTGCGGCACATGACAGGTCAACAGTACCGCCGGAATCATCTACGATGAATTTTTGTGTCCATTGCTGACATTCTTTGAAAGCCTGTAGAATGGAGTGTTCCAGCAATGGATCCATTTTAGACTAAGAAGACAGGACATAGACAAGGGATAAGGAAAAGAAGTTAGTGTAAGGTAAAGTAAAAGATAAAGGACCGTAAGATCTGCGTCGAAAACTGAAGACTCACCGTACGATATGCGATCCAAATATGACGGTTTAGACAGCACCGTATGAAATGCATTCTCGGTGCAAATTGGACCGTATAATACTGTCACCGTATTATGAACGGTGGAAGATGTTTGTGACAGCTCCATATGAAATGCAATCTGATTGCAAGTCGCACCGTATAAAAGTATCACCGTATGATATTCGGTGGAAGATGTTTCGGACAGCACCGTATGAAATGCATTAGGGGAGCAAATAGCACCGTATTATGCTTTCACCGTATTATGAACGGTGGAAGACGGTCTGGACAGCACCGTATGAGATGCGTTCTAAATCCAAGTGGCACCGTATGACGTGTAGTAGTACTGGGTAGTGGAAGTGTTGTCCTAAACTGGGTGGAAGTGTGGTGTAACGCGATCGTGATGGAGGCAATGAAGTGTGTAGGGAATTGTTGTTCTGTGGGCAGGATGAATGAGTTGGAATAAGATGTAGACTGGAAGAAAAGAAGCAAGGACAAGTGATGGATTCCCCAATAAGGAAGTAGGGGAGTGTAAACCAGGTGTGCGTGAAAATCGTGAGACGAGGAATTACACTGACGACGAATTACACGGATTAAGCAGGAAGCAACATCACCTACAATTGAGAGATGGGGGCAATTTACACCACAATGGGATGCATCGGTAGACTCATCATGGATGGTCCTCCGAACGGGAGAGAATACAGATGGGAATTGCCATGGTTGGTGGGTGATTCCTTTGTCTTTTCTGGGATTGGTGTGGTGGTGAGAATGATTTCAGCGGTGAGGAATAAATAATGGAACAATACGGTCTGTCTGACATAAGGGAACTCTAAGCAATGACAAAAAAGTAACGGAAAAGGACATCATTTTGAACGGAAATAGGATACCCTTCGAAATATGGGTTGACGCCAATCTAGAGGTCACAAAAATCAGCACTGCATAATATCCCCACCCCCAGTTGCGGTGCACTAGATGCACCGCACACTTCGACCAAATCCTTGAAATCCCTTATGGTGCATCTAGTGCACCATAACTTTGTACTATTCCTGCATATTTACAGAGGAAACCAACAAACATTTTTGAGAAAGAGATCATTTCAAATATTAGTTTTAGAACAAAAAATCCCAGTAAGTACACCACACTGACCGAGATTTTAGGAGTCCCACCTGTCTGGTACAACTTTCGAAAATATTATATATGCCTAACTTTTCCATCTTAATTGGCCAAAAATTAGGCTTATGTATTTCTAGCAAAATAATGATGCCGAGCCCTGATTACCTCTGATTGGCAAATGTGTCTTTTTGAATTTCTACTGAGGCTATGTAGGAATTGTCCTGTTATGGTGCACTAGATGCACCAAAAGGATTATGATGGGGAAAGCTAGTTATGGTGCACTAAATGCACCATAAGAAAAGGATGGGGATATACGGTTTGGAAAGCGCTCCGAATAGTGGACCCCATGGGCTGTGTCCATTGCGTAATTTTTTTTCCTTTTTTCCTTTTTTCCACTGGAAAATTTCCCGATTTTAGGGGGTGTAAATTAAGGGTGGTCACCCCCGTCCATTGCATATAAAGAAATAGGGTGACGCATTTTTTTGTCTATTGTAATTTCGTCTTTTTGCACCTCCTCGGTTACAATCGTCACTCATCGTGCTTCGACACATCACATGTTTGTTCTGAACACACGTTGTGAAACACGCTGACGTGTTGCCATTGTTGTAGTGCTCAGAACACGCGTTGGGCCAACACGACACACGTAAAATGATTGTAAAGGCAAGAACTGGCCATAGTCACGCGCTCTGTGCTGGCGTGGATTTATTATAGGGCCAAATCGACCGCGTTGCAAACGATGCACCTAAAACCACGTAAAAGTACTCGTAAAAGTACGTAAAGGCAAGAAGTGAATGAAGAGCGGTCGAGAGGGCGAAAGAAGGGGTGGAATTTTTTTTCAGTCCACGCCTGACTCCGACCTGGACTCAAGACAGAAATTTCCACCCCTGCGGATGACGGACAGGGAGCAAATTTCCAGTGGAAAAAAGGAAAAAAGGAAATTATTGTCTATGCAATGGACACTACCATAGACCCGTTCTGTCAATCCTATATAAATAGATTGCAGCCTAATTATTTTTGACTCAACTGCCCTAAATAGGCAAGAAATCACGTCTATTGACAGACAGAACATTTTGGCACTCTCGATGTTGATGTGACATCAAAACACGTGGCGGGGTGGATTCGCATTTTTGTCGTGCACGTGAACGGGGAAAAATCTAAAAATGTCGTGTCACATCTAAATAGGCAAATAAATAGGATCAAAAACCTCTTTGGCGTTGAGGGAATTCAAGTGTTATGTGAAAATAGCCTTATAAATAATCTTTTAGCCACTATTGTGACAACTACTAATAGGGCTTACATAGATTTAGAAGTACATACTAAATTTCTCTACAAACAATCACATGTCTCAAATAGCCATATTACTATCCACGGAAGAATCATCTTTATCCACCAACTCTGTCACAGTGCGTGAGACAGCCTTCATCTTCTTCACTTTACCCTTTGCAATCACACGACGCTTCTCACCCTCAAGCCTAAACTCCACCTTCATCTGCATCACAGGGATCTCAACAAGTTCTTGAGCCAATACTTCCCTAGGTACACCAGTAAGAGGGTCTTCTTTAACTCGTGGAATATCCATCTCAAAAGGGACAATATGACCTGTAGGATAGTGACGAAAGCGCACGTTGTAGGGTTGCCCAACACACTTCATGGGTAAAGGAACTTCCATGGGTGTATCAGGCCAAATCTTCCCATCAAGAAACTGTCCCTTGTGTTCCATGCGAATTAGCTGGGTGGTATTAGCATGGGCGACAGCTTCGGAGGAATTCTTATCATAGACCACTAGATCAGAGTCCTTGTCAACCTTGAAGTGGGCATGAGACCCAATAAACTCGTAGTTAGCCCTATAGAACAAGACCTTGGTCCCACAGTTCGAAAGATCAATTCGAATCATGTCTTCGGAACAGGATTCGTGAAGACCTCTCCAAGAACAACATAGACATCACTCTTCACGCACGGATGGACCTTATAGGGATCCAATACCGTGAGCGAGTACCGCTTGTTCTCTAGGGTCACTCCGTCAAGACCTCCAATGAGGTCATCCAACACATCACGGACAGGAGATGACTTAGGGGCAGATGGTGCAGCCTTCTTGTTGGTAGGAGTCTTCTTCGTAGTAGTCTTCTTCGGTGGCATCTCGTCTTCCTCTTCTTCGTCGGCTGAATCTTCAGTTTCCTCGTTGATGTCTTCCGTGCCCTCAGCGTACTCGTCTTCACTGTCAGTCTCTTCACGAGATGCTGCTTCAGCTGGAACAAAATTGTAAGTCACAAGATGATGTAGTGTAAACACAACATAGCTGTGCTCTGAATTGACTCACCGTTCTTGCTGTTTATGGCTTGAGCGATCCGGTATTCGGCAACGGTGGCTTTCCAGTTGTTGCGGAAGGTTGCAGGCTTGCGATCGGGCCAATACTTCTCGCGGATCTGCTCGATGTACCTGGGGTCGTCGGTGTTGACGTTGATTTTGCGTTGGCGAACCTTTTCAAGGAAGTCAGCTTTGTGGCCCTTCCCCCACTTATCTGCTTTGGGAGGCATGCTCGGACGATTTATGGTGATCTGAGCAGTGATGCTTTTGCAGTATCATTTTCAGTCGCATGGTGTCGTTAGTTGTGTTGGTGCGACTGAATTGGTGCGTCTGAGGGAGAATCAGTTATTTTCACATCATGTGGTTATTTTCACATTTTGAAAATAACGTTATCTGTAGAAAATAACGTAATCGTGAGAATATAACGTAATAATTTATGTTATTTTCTCACGACTACGTTATTTTCTCACGACTACGTTATTTTCTCAACACCATAGTAAATAAGATGGTAAAATTTTGTTATATTCTCACGACTACGTTATATTCTCACGACTACGTTATTTTCAAATTGTGAAGATAACGCGTGCTTGTGAAAATAACGCGAGCTTGTGAAAATAACAGCCTAGATGACGTTATTTTCACAAGCTAGCGTCATTTTCACAAGAAAGAGTCATTCATGTAGGAAACACGCGTTTCCAAAAAGACTGCTTGCTTGCACTTGATTATTTCATTCGCACTTTCATAGGCAACAAGTATCATGATGGGACGAGCGTGGTGTTATGGTACCATACATGACAACCTGTCACCAACATTACTCGTCGTCGCCAACCGCACCGTCAGCCAACCACAACACCTGCAACAATTTCACCACCCGAACCAACCACCACCCCAACCAACCACCCAACATCCACCCAAATCAACCCGACCTCGCCATGGATGAACCTGCACCCAAGAGAAAGAGAGAAACTACCGCTGCCACGTCTCTTGTCGCACCATCTTCCGTGCCATCTGTAAGTTCTGAGGCCGACGAGTTCTACCAGCTTGCCTGAGGCATTCAACATCGCTCTGGCCTGTCTAAGGCCTCATTTGCGACAGAAGATCGTCGCTTCCGTGAGTACTTTGGCGTGAGCGTGATTGTTGCTCTTTCTGCATGGAGGCTCCTGGTAAAACACGACCTCCTTCCTGACGAGACGGAGGTTGGTGTGGCATCATGCGAGCACATGCTTTGGGCGATGTACTTCCTCAAGTGCTATCCCAGAACTGGAGAAGGGTGTGGCGCAGCTGGGGGTTCGACAAGAAAGAACAGTGCTGTTGACCCCAAGACGTGGAGGAAGTATATCTGGCCCATGATATACTCTCTCTCTGACCTTGAGAGCATTGTGGTAAGTCATTTTACTGGCCGCATAAATCCAATTTGATGCACAACAATCTCTCACTTACCTATTTGTTAGATTTGCTTTGATGAAAGGAGGAGGGATACAACTCATGACACTCATCTTAGTGTCGATGGGACAGATTGTCGGATTCACCAGCAGAAGGATGGGAAGATGTTCGCTTCTCTCAAATTCAACAAAAAGTCTGGTGTTAGGTATGAAGTGGGAGTTGCGATTCAGTCCGGTTTCATTGCTTGGATCAATGGTCCTTTCCCTTGTGGCTTTTGGACGGACATAACAATCTACAGACACACTCTGCAGAAGTGGCTTCCTCCTGGCGGCGTTGCGAGGCAGATGATGGGTATGTTGGAGAATCTCCGCATTCCATCAAATGCCCATGTGCTGTGATGGCTCATCCTCAAGAGCAGGACAGGATGAGGGCAATTGTACGGCGTCATCATGAGACTGCCAATGAGCGTCTCAAAACTTTTCCATTTTGTCTGAACCTTTTCGTCATGACCTCACACAGCATGGGTATGTCTTCCGTGCTTGGGCTTCCCTAGTTCAGCTATCAATTGAACATGGGGATCCACTATTTCCGTGAACTATAACCCAAATGTAGGAATTTAATAAGTTTTTAATGTGATTTTTGGACTCATAATGTTATTTTGACTCAAAACTGTACTAAGTGAAAATTACATTAGAAAGAACATTTTTCCCACAACCCCTTTGCATATCTATTGCCCCTGAAAGAGGTTTTTGCCTATTAGGCCGATGCTTATGGGAGCACGATCACGAACACGAAGTTGACCACATTTATGTTTCGTAGTAGGTTCCGTAAATACCGAACCTTGCAATTTTTTGTCTTCCAACACGAACCTCAACATAATATTCATCTATATTCATGGTAAGTTTTCGTGGAACGCGAAGCTTACGTATCATGATTTTTATGTATCGTAATACGTCAGTCGTGCATATAATGCTGCATAAATAAGGTTCGTCCTAAGAAAGGACGAACCAATATTATTTCTTACGTGTATGATACAGAAAGTGATGACGCTATAGAGTTCGGAGAGCTCCGAACTCTGAGCTATAGTTCGGAGAAAATACCACCTCATAACCCATTCTCCGAACTATGGCCTCATTTTCTTCTATGTTAGTGTTAGTGTTCGTGTCCATAAGGTTCGTAAATCCCGAGGAATGGTGTAAAAAGGCATGGTTCGTGTTCGGGTTCGTGCTCCCATAAGCATCGGCCTTACAGCCTATATTCCTTCGAGCCTATAAAGAAGTATCGCCAAATCAAAATAGGCCGCCCAAAATAGGCAATAAATAGGATTGACAGAACGGGCCTTAAGAGCACTATGACTGGAAGCATGTGAGCCAACCTCCAAACCTTGAAGGGATATCAGTACAATACCATACCAGGGTATGGTACTATACAATATACAATACCATGCCTTCGGGCAATTAGATTTCAACCCCCCCCCTCTAGAGGAAACTCTTGGAGACCCCACCTCGCAAGATCGACTGTTGCTTGCCCACAGCTCCCACAGCCCGAAGTAATTGAAAATCGGCTGACAATACAGTGATTTCATTGACACAAATGAAACTTTTGCTTGTGGTATGGTACAAAGAAACGGGTGGTGAAGTGGGGTTGTAAGAAGAGGCGAGAATGATGGATCAGCTATCACTCGGATTGACTAACTTGGAAGGCCTTTCCTTTCGCCGCGATGGCAACGGTGAAGACACCCCTGCCACAGAGGAAATCACGAATCCTCAATCGACATCGCCCCGCCTTGTCCACCAATCCTCGCGGACTTCCATATACCGCTTTCAGGACAAGGGCATCAAGGTACGGCTGGGGGGCAACTTGGGCGATCCGCAGCCGCAGCAATGGCAAGTTGACCGTCTCAGTAATGAACAAACCATTTCGCGCTACCTTCCCCTCTCATGTAAGAGGCGCGAGGTCCTCAACATTGGGCCTTTCGACGGCCATCCAGTCGCATTGTATTTCAAATGGGCGAACGGGATCACGCTGAAAGAATGGATGCGCAAGGTTCAAGGGGGAACTCCTGGAGTGGCATCGTTCACGGTGACGCAGAGAAACTACAATGAAACGTCGCACATCCAACAAAATCACAGCCGAAGCTCCTCTCACAACGAGTCGGCCATCGACAGCAATTTGCTTTACTTCGGTAACATCGGGCACACAACGAATTCTGCCCTCTACACTTCGACGATCAAAACCCCGACTCCGCGAGCGACGGACGATCTTAACGTACGTCTTCGCGCCGCAATGGCCATCGCAAAGACTTTGTCCGATTTCCATGACGCTGGCGTGGTCATTAACAACTTGACGACAGAAAATGTGGTTTTGGATACATTCGAGGGAGATTATGTTGCAACGTTCATTGACTTGAGTGAGGCAGCGATCTTTAGGAACGATGCTCCTGATAACCAAGGAGGCCAAAAATCCGTCGACGACATGGCCGCTTTCGAAAAGCAGATAAAGCAGGAGGATCTCAGGAGCTTGGGGACTGTGCTTAACCAATTGTTTCGTGGGTTTCAAGACGACAGCGCGTCACAGAGTGTCGTCAGGGACAACACAGATGTATTTGCTTGTGATCGAACCGACACGCCGTCCAAGACGGAGGGAGAAGATGTGAGACGAAAACGAAGCAAGCCGACAAATGCAAGCGAAGGTTTACCCATATACCTGGGATCACTGATCTCTACACTTCTTCTCACCGGTAGGGAAACGGAAAACCCGAATTCACCTGCTTCCGCTGTGAACTATGAATCGGCGAAAGATGTATACCTCGACTTGAAGACCATGCTTGAGAATAAAAGTAGATGTTTTCGCAAAACGGATCTGGATGAATGCATGGTAGAGAGCAGGCTAAAGTTGAACACAGATCTGTTCTATGGGAGGCGGGTCCAAATCAGTATGTTGATGCATCTGCTCAATAGTGTGTTCATGCGAGGTAATCAGCCTTCCATTGCTACAATTTCAGGCAAGTATGCTCGTGATGTGCTTGATGTTTGATCTTCACTTATAATTGCTCATTATTGTTGCTAACTAATGAAACAGGTCATCCTGGGACAGGGTGCGGTTGTCCATTTTGTTAAGCCGTTTAAAATATTGTCACTCAACTATTCCTTACACTTTCGTCTTTGCGCGATACTCATTAAACCTCTACAGGAAGTCTACCCTTGCAAGCCAAATCAAGAAGCCTATTCAAGACAGAGACGGTTTTTTCATTGAAGGGAAATTCCATAAGTCTTCTTGTCCTGATACTGTGCTCAGCAAAGCACTCAACAGCTTCTTCGGCTCCATAATCGTAAAAGGATCATTTTCTGGCAATATGCTCATGCCGCTCAGGTGGCGTATTCATGATGCTATTGGTTCAGGAAATAACTTGTTGATGGATGTGATCCCCAACTTACGTAAATTGATGGCTGAGGAGACTTCAACTGTCCAGACTAGCAGCAATGGATGCACACTCAGAAGTGGAAGGTCGCACGCTATACCGACTTCCAGTCATCGGTTGAAGTTCATGTTCTGCAAGTTGATTGGTGCTATCGCATGCAAAGCTCATCCATTGATTCTTTTCTTGGATGATCTTCAATGGGCAGATGAAATAACTTTGGACGTCATCCGAATGATCTTGACAGATCCGGACGTGACTCACTTTTTGTTACTTGGGGCTTATCGCGACAATGAAGTGAGTCTGTCACATCCTTTGACGGAGAAGCTGAATTATTTGAAAGAACATGGCAAAGATGTCGTCCCTATTAATATTGGCCCCTTGGAGAAAGAATGTGTCAACACTCTTGTTTCAGAGGCATTATGTTTGCCTCCGAATTTGTGCAGACCGCTTTCGAATGCAATTCACACGAAGACTGGTGGAATTATCATGTTCCTCCTTAGGTTTTTGAAGTCGCTTAATGATGAAGGTCTCCTTTGGTTCAGTTTGAGCTCCCAGCGTTGGGAGTTCGATCTCAAAAAGATCCGCGTCAAGGAGATATCAGCGGACGTTGTGCAGCACATGACTCTGAACATGACACGTCTTGATAAGAACATCCAAATGGGGCTGAAAACGGCTGCTTGTGTTGGATCGAATTTCGATGCCGAGATACTGCAGAAGACCAAGAAAGATGACGACTTCGACATGAAGACGCTTCTCGAGAAATGCGTAGAAGATGGCTATCTAATACGAATCGACGGAAGTCAGCAGTTTGCTTGGGCACACGATCAAGTTCACCAGGCTGCCTATGAATTGATTCCAATCGAGAAAAGAGAGTTATTTCACCTTCTTCTTGGATCAAGACTATTGATGAAGTCATCGTCTTCCGAGCTGGCCAACATGCTTTTTTGTGTTGTTGATAACATGAATCGTGGTGTAAACCTCCTTGAGAGTGACGATCAGAAGCACGAACTTGCATTTCTGAATCTCAGAGCAGGCGAAAGTGGTGTGTCACTGTTTTTCTTTCTTCCGAATTTTTGTGTGTCGCTTCTCTGAGTTCTCATCCATCTACAGCTCTATCGTATTCAGCGTTCCACACTGCATCAAGGTACCTCATTACAGGTCTATCACTGCTGGAGCATGACTCGTGGGAGAAGAATTATAGTCTCAGAATGAGGCTATACGATGCAGCGAGCGAGGCCTTATACGTGACTGGAGACTTCTCAAGACTAATTTCTCTTGTTCAGAAACCACTGAAGTTGGCCATATGCTTTGATGACAAATTGAATCTATACAACAATTTAGTTCGCTCACTCGCAGCATCGGGTCAGATGGATGAAGGGATCGCCACTTGTTTGCGAGTTCTTGCACAGCTTGGTGAAGTGATCCCTTCAACAATCTCGCTGGAATCCTACCATACTGAAACGGTTCGGATCAAGACAATGATGCAGGGGATGTCTGATGACCAATTGCTATCTCTACCAGTAATTACTGATACATGCAAGATGGTAAGAGGCACGGCCTGCGATATGTCCCTGTCTTAATTTACTTTTTCATTAAACCTACGTGTAATCTCTCATTTGTGACGTACAGGCTGCAATGCAGTTTTTGAACCATCTCCTCTACCAAGCCTACTTTGCAAAACCTGAATTATCCCCCTTCATTTCTTTTCGAATGGTTGAAATGTCAATCGAATATGGAGTATGCAACATCACACCATTTGCATTTAGCGTGTATGGAGCATTCCTTGTCAGTGCTATTAATGACAACGAAGGTGGTTATCGCATGGGTCGCGTGGCCATGGAGTTGATGAAGAAAATGAATGCCATCGAAATCATACCTCGTTTGTCCATCGTAATTTATTCCATGATAAATATTTGGAAGGAACCCTTTCAAGCATCTCTTAGTAAGCATTTGGAGGCATTTGACATCGGTGCACACAGGGGTGATGTAAGTACATAAAATATACACAGCGCATCACGGCTCATGTGACCTCATATTGTGCTAATAACAATCTGCCCGAATCTAAACAGATGGAGTTTGCTATCTCGAGTCTTTTCCAGTACGTGAACATGTCCATTTACGGTTGCGGCGAAAACTTTGATGTGCGTCTGTAGTAGGCACCTTCAGATGACCAACTTCTTTGTATCTGCCGACTCACTAAACTTTCACACCTTTCTCGGGAAATCACCCAGGGCTTGATTAAACATATTCAAGCATACTCTAAGCGTGCTTTGCAGAGTCAGCAACACGTGGTTGGAACATACCTCATTGCTGCACACCAACAAGCCTTTGATTTCATGGGAGTTGAAGAAAATGCGTATTCGCTCTATTTTGTTGGGATGACAGAGGATTCATGTTTTGATACTGCATACCGAAATAATCAGTTATCTATATGCCGCTACATTTGCCAGAAGAGGAAGGTGAGGGGTTGTTAATTAAGGATTTGCTATCAAAAATTGGGTTTACTGACAAAATAACTTTGCTTTGTGTCTTGTTGTCGCTGTGCATGTGAAGTATGTTGCATTTTGGACCGGAGATATGGATGTCGCCGCCAAGATGTATGAGCTATCAAAGAGATTTCCTTTGGGTTCAAATGGAAAAATAGTGAGGTGGGTTTATATCAATTCTAGAAATTTCGATAATACATGTGGCACCATGATGAGCCAAACCTTACTTTCACTGTTGCGATTCAGTGATCTTGTTGCCACCTTCATTGATGGGCTTATTGCCTTCTATTTCGCAAGGAAGCATCGTAGCGATGAAGCCAAGTGGAAAGCTATTGGGGAAGATGTCATGGTACGAAGTACTAGCAATCGCCTACATTTTCTTGCTATTTGAATTAACTCTCAATCAAAACGATACTCACTTTCTTCAAGGCCACCCTAGAAAAGTGGGAGGAAGGCTCGACTTGGAATTTTAGAAACAAGCGCTTTCTACTGGAAGCAGAATTCAATTTCTTGAAAGGCGATCACAGAATGACGATGCATTGTTACATGTCGTCCATCAAAGCAGCACATGCCCACAGGTTCAATCACGAGGAGGGGCTAGCTTATGAAAAAGCTGCGACTTTCCTTCTCCATGAAAACGACCATAATGGGGCGCTTGATTGTTTTAGGAAGGCAAAGAAGTGTTATGAGGCTTGGGGTGCTCATACTCTAGTAGCTCGTGTTGAAATGGCAATTGCGGTTCTTTTGCCTCTCTGTGCAGATACATGATAGTTCAAGTCAAGTGCACTTCCAGACTCACGTGACGCTAATGTTCGTACTTAACTTGTCAAGTAACTTGCCAGGAAGACAGTGAAGAAGGCAACAGTATTAATATAAAAAGTCACTCTATTTCTGTTTTTTGCGATCACCTCCAATGGTTGCGTTGTGTCACCATTTCGTGCTTCTAATCTCTCATACATCATCGCCAGTACACATCTACCAAACTCAATCAACAGTAATACCTTTCCCTTTCAAAGTCAAGTATTAAGTCAAGTATTGACTTTTTCTCAAAGCTAAATCAATATCTGTTGAAAACTTGGTTTACTTGCCATCAGCACAATACAGGGAGCTGCGGGAATGGCATTCTAAACCAACAATCCGACATCAGATAGTTCAGCGTCTTTCCCGGATCTCTTTAAGTTCATCGTATTTGACTACTATTTTTCACTTTCGTTCAGCGTACTGAAGGAAATTAGCGATTAGTTTAGCGTCTTGCAACTAAAATTATTTTAGTTTATTGTATTGAAACTAAAATTATTTTAGTTCTTTGTATTTTACATTAGTTCAGCGTATATTTTTTTAGTTTAACGTCTAATCTTTTAGTTCATTGTTTGATAAAACATGGGCGTGAATGTTTAAAGGATTTCATGGAGTCATGAACCGTGATGTGTGAACTCACACAACAATGGTACCATCTTCGTACATAATTTACCAGGCCAATTTTCAGAAATACCTAGTCTGGGAACAAGTACCATACCATAGGCCATTAACCAACGTGATATCACGAACTTCTGCTATCAGCTATCAGTGATCATGGGTGTATTATGAAGTGTAACATCACGTGACTACTCAAGCCAAAAAAATCAGAAACCATGACACACGGACACCTTCCGAAAACGGCTTAAGACGGCCGTAACTCATTCAGTTTTTTGCCGACAACGTTCCTGCTGGCATCGCTGTGAAGCCGCCATCGCCATGAAGCCGCCATCACCACGCATCTAGTGATACTGACCATATTGGTCACTACACCATACATCACGTTACGATTTTTTCATGTCGGTCTCTGTACCGGGGATGCCAATGTCGATCAACAATTGCAGTTTGCGAGAATGGGAGGATCGAGTGCCGTCATATCTCATAAATCCTATGATGGTAATGCTCCCCCCAACGGTTCTCTCATTATTGCCCTCACCTACGGCAAACACTGTTTCTACGCCTTTAGCCACCACAATCCACTCCTTGAGGAACAACACGGCGCAAAACAAAGTCGAGACGTTCTCAACAAACCCCCCCCACGCCTCCGATCTCCTCAAGGCATCCCATTTCGTCCATTTTGACAATGACTACGATTCCTCCGACACCAAACTATCCACCGCCACCACCGCCATTCTAAGCACCAAACACGGAGACATCACCATCAAATTATTCCCCAAGGAAACTCCCACAACCATTCAAAATTTCATCGGTCACGCCCAATCTGGATATTTCGACAATGTCATTTTTCATTGAATCATCACCCCCTGGGCGGGGGGAGAATCCATTTGGGGAGAGAGTTTGAAGACGAAATCCAGAGGGAGTTGAGACACGATCGTCCCTTTACCGTTTCGATGGCCAATGCCAGACCCAATACAAATGGGAGTCAGTTTTACTACCACTGTGCCACGCCTTGGTTGGATCATAAGCATCCCGTGTTTGGGAGGGTTACAGGGGTATGGAGGTGGTTATGGCGATTGAGGGGTCACGATGGATGATTTGGATAGACCGTTGACGGAAGTGAAGACTTTGATTGTGGATGTTAGTTAGCAGAACATTGGAAAGCTTTCTTTGGGATTTGTTTCATTCCTCATCATGGCAATGAGTGCTCACTTTAATGGCACAATGAATAAAAATATGACACACTGCATAACTTTATGGCAATGAATGTTTCTTCTTTGGTTGCTCCCAAACTGCATCACACCCAATATCAGCCACAAGAAAGTCGACCTAAGTACAACTTTACAAAATAGAACTACCAAAAAAATAATTAAGCATAACAATATAGAACCTAAAACCTCCTTCTTTAGATTGGACATTCTTCAAAAACGCAGTCCAAAGACACATGACACACCCTGTCGAAACCATCCTCAAAAATTGACTTCACAAAACATTGCCACTTGTTATTGCAACCATTTCAAAAATCACTATCCTTACTGTGCACAATTAAAATTGTCAACTCAGCCCTCCTGAACATAATCTTGAGAACCATCAAATCTTTGGGCCCTCCACTATGTAGTTTTCATGCATCATGACAGAGGGCATATGAAAATATTACTATAAAATACCAGTCACTCACAATGTACTCCTTCTTTACTGGTATTGTATTACGATGCTGTAGAACATAATATACTAGCTAGGCATTATTGTTAGGTGAAGAGCATCAGAGGAAGGGGGCTGGAAGAGATACTTTTAATATGGTTGGTAAGTATAATGAAGTAAAAAATAATTGATGATGTTTCAATGGAACCGTTCATTCCTGGCATATTTTTTGCTTAACCTTGAATATTTTGACACTGACATTAGTGACTATTTCTATCATACATTGTGTCTGCCTTCCCTTCGAAATGATATGTTTCTGGCAAGATGACACTCTTGTAGAGTTTCACAAATGGCCCATCCCTAGGCAGTCCAGTCCAAATGTACTAAGAAAAAGCCATCTTCTACATGAAATTCAAAAAGTACCAGTGATGCGCCAATTTTACGTTTCTCTTTCCTCTACTCTAAGACGTTCATGCTGTTATGCAGGAGCAAGATACAAGCCCAGGTTTCTTATGTCAAACCTAGCAATGCCTCTATGTGTAAGAACTTTGCATGAATAAGTACATAAACTGTTCAAAATATTTTAAATACGCATGACCAACCTTGTACATGAGCTTCAGCCCTTTTTTTCTTTTTTGTCTACATTTTGTGTACAGCCTATGTGCAAGGATGCTCCAATGCAACTGCCACCTTCAAGCCATTTGTGGAAGATATAACTGTGAAATTTTATGGTGTTGAAGCTGCAGAGCAAGTCACCACAAACAATGATGGAGCCAAGAAAAGGGCATGGGAACAAATGCAGGAAAACAGAGGATTGTGGTTTGACTGAATCTGCCACAAAGACATATTCCTTTTTGGTTGGAGTTTAGAAGAAGAACATGTATGATTGAAATTTCTTTTGAGAATCAATTATGAGAAGTTTTTTTGTTGGTTGGCATTGCTATTATTGTTGATTTATGAAATTGCTTTCTGCTAGGCATCATTATGTAAGATGAAATTGATATAGGACCTGCCTGAAAGTAATGTAGGCATAGGCCACAGGATTTGCTTAATGTGATATACAGAGTAATGACACATTACAGTATTGTAGAGAATTCATCAAAAAGTGACCAACTGAGTATAACTATTGAGGTTGAGGGAAGTCAGCAAAATAGTCTTCATGGAACAATATTTTTATGTGACAAATTACATATATATTAATAGATTTATCCTGTTTTCATGAAATGAATAAGTAGTTCAGACAAGTGATGTTCTTTTTCCATTCTGAACATGAGGTTGACTGGGAGATTTATTGTTAGCTGATAAATATTAGCCCTATCTCTTGAAAATGAAGTTCAATCATTGAATGAATGATATTAACTTGGCTGAAAATTTATATTTTTGTTGAAAAGGACTGCATATATGTTGTTGAATCTTTTGGTAGACAGTGGCAAAGTCAATCTGATGCTCGCTCTAAAAAGGATATGATATGAAAGTTGGGTGTGTGCAAAAAAACAGCTGCTAACATTTTAGATAGAGGTGATATTAACTTCAAAAAATGGAATAGAATAAGTCATTCATTTTATCACAAAGCTTAAAGTCATACTGTCATTCATTCACAATTTGTACATTTGTTCTGTAATGATGATAACATGTGTCTAATGAACTTAACATTACACACTGAGCAGCCGTAGGCTAGGACCCTCACAAAGAGTGTTGCATATCTATTCACTGGATACCCCGATCAAAAGTCTTTCGAGTAAAGTTTAAGGTTTATATGGAACAACCCCGCCAACAGTCTGCATGCAGACCCCATACAATCTTTCGTCCACTCATGATCCACATGACTGGTTTGCCTTTTTCAAGTTGACAGTTTTATGTGAAGACCTGGTTCATGTCCAGTAAAAATACATCATTTTAAATTAAACAGCATTGGTAATGGGGGTTAATTGTACCAGGAATTTAGCAATGCCACACCAATTGAGAAAAGTGGGGGGCAGGTTTGAGTGTGCATTTTGTAAATGCACCACTACTATGAATGCATATGATTCCTAGACCTAGTTGTTTGAAAGTGTAGAACTCACATCATACTATGCCTAAATATGATATCTGATGTTGTATAGAGATGTTGTAATAGTGTCTAGTAAGATTGGCTTGTTATTATTATTTTGTTGATATGGTGCAGTGTAGATGTAAAGTATTGTGCAACACCATATCATGGTACAAGATATGGCAATACCAAACAAAAAAACTACCCCTGCTTTAAAAACTCGATTATTTGATGAAGTAACAGTTTAACTTCCAAGGTCCATAATATAGCCTTTTATTTCTCGAAAATGGCCTATTTTTCGAAAATAGGCTATTTCTCTATTTTAGGCTATTTCTCAAAAATAGCTTATTATATAGGCTTTTTTCAAGATACAGCCTATAACGAAAATTAAGCAATTTTCAAGATCCACATGTCAGACTACTGTTCCTACGTAAACAAGATTGCTATTTTCGAGAAATAGGCCATTTTCGAGAAATAAGCTATTTTCGAGTTTCGAATATAAGCTATTTTTCGAATATAGGCTATTTCTCGACTATAGCCTATTTCTTGAATATTGCCAATATATTTCTCAAATATCGCGCATTCAACGAATATAGGCTATCTCTTTCTAAGCCAATTGTTGCCAATTAATCGTGTAGCGAGTCGTGAAAGCACAGTCTGATCGCTCGCGAAACTGCACGTGCTACGATCAAGTTGTACCTTGATCAATCGTGCGAATCGGTTTGAACGTAAATAATGTAGCCATGGTAGATATTGCGCTATAATATGAGCTGTATGAGGTACTTGTGTGTGCTTTGGCTTTTTAGAGGTCTACTCTATGGTACCATACATAAATAATAATATTATAAGACACCATAATAATAATATTATAAGACACAATACATAATCATAATATACTGTATGTTCAAGACAATGAAGTCGCCAAAAGGAAACAAAAAATAAAACCAGGAGGCAATGAAAGTTGTCATATCAATGACTTCATGACAGGGAAAGAGAGCATAATATAAAATGGTGTGCAGAGGGAATGATCTGGGATGTGCAGCATTCCCACACAATTATCATTTTTGCTAGAGAAGTTTATTCCTGGGATAACACTCTAAATATGCATCATGGTTTGGTTGAGTAGTGACAGTGGATTTTGGTTGAACAATCTTTCTCACAGTGGTCATCATGTACCTCTAAGGACTATTTCACTTCATGAAAATAGCAGCAACCCTTAGAAAAAACTTTATTCAGAAAAACATTTCCAAACTTATTCATAAGAAATAACGTAACTGTCTGTATGTATTCAAGACAAACAGTATTTTAAACTATACATCGGAAAGATACCATTCCTACTGGTGACGTGATCTGACTTGATGCCATTTTCAATAGTCATATGACTTTCAAGAGATGATGTGAAAAGTAGCCTCAATTTTTATTAAATATTGCTGTTGTTTGAAATTTGTTACAAATTTCTAATTTCTTTTCAGAGCTGCTTGATTTCAGTCCGTATTACCCATTACAAATGTTGACATCTTGTACATTAAGTCTTGGACATTATTTAACTTGAAAGGACTTTCTGCTCCTCATTGACTGTTTCTCAAAGTCCAGTGAGATCTGGTAATAATGGGGCTCATTTTGTTGACAGAAGTTTCCTAAACATTTTAATCAAACAACATCATTTCTTTATTTGTGCTTATGCTTGGTTATATTATAGTTTCCCTCAACCTCATTAATGAAACCAAGTATGTCATAATGAAAATAAACTAGCACTTTTACTTTTGAATGTGATCATTAGAAAGTTTCATATCTCCTCAGTACCTGGCTGAGAAACAGCATGTTGCCAGAGCTAGAACAACATACACAGTATTAATGTCGTGCTGATCAATATTCTTCCTCACTGTCACTACCACTGTCATTCACACTCATATCATGTTTGCCAACACTCTCACTATCTGTCTTCTCCTCCCCCCTCTGCACCACCTTCTGCATCCTCTTGCATAGCATCAGCCTCACCCCTCAATCTTGCCATAGCATGTCAATTCGTAACAAGTGCATGTAAAAACCACTGCTATGGAAAATTGATATCAAAATGAATGTATTAATTTGCAGATCATAGTTTTTATATACTGCTCAATGGAATTGAGAATGTAGTAAACTCTGACAATCATGAGGCATATGAGTTGGCACAGACTCTTTGGTTAGAGGTCAGGTTATTTTTGAAGCCATACCAACTTCATACCAACTAGACTGCCACCATGCCTCACTGGAACCTTTCATTCCCAACATATTTGATATGAACGTCTTGCATAGGACCATGTCATGGTTAATAGAATGCGAAAGTATGCCAGAGTAAAAGGTCAAGAATTCTTTGTAACAGGGGCACAAGCTATAGAAATGGTGAACTGACAAGAACCAGCCTAGATGGTTTGCACTCGATTAACAACACTTAGAGAATGACCAGGTGTGATTCTAATCATTGTTTTACTCTGAATGAGAGACATAGCAGGACTCATCATGCACCACACACAATACACAACACTAATCATGAACAACTCATATGTCCTAGAAGATTTCATGCCTGTAAGTCACAAGACAATCCGTTAAACTCTAAAATATAACACATAAAAAAGCTATCTACGTTCTCCCCAAGAGTATAATAAACACAAATTTGCATCAAATATTTGCCAATTATTTTTTTAGAGACCCCCTTCCATCTGTTCTCATGTCACCTGGATTTGCTTAACATGGCTGGTGTCTGTCTTTGTAGGAAATATTACTATGTCTCCTGTGAACATACCCTTACGCAAGTTTCAGATTGCATTACATCTATTGTACAAAAATTGTATGAAAGGGAACCATCTCTTACTTGGGCGTTCAAATAAGTCTCAGTATCATTTGAAGTGCTTTTTACATGATTTTTCCGTAGAATGCAATAGGATACCTCTACGACACGAATGACATTGTTCTAGAGTAAGATAGGGGCAAAAGGTACTGCACTTTTGTTACGCTTCCTTATACTTCCACGTGTAACAAGTTGCCCTGTGCAATGGAAAAGTAGAAGAGACAACCATACTGTGCCATTTCAATTCCCCTTCTTTTTAGTGGTGTTGTAGTACCTAATGTAGCACCACACTGTAAAACATAATTTACTAGGTACTATTGTTAGGGTAAGGGCATCAGAGGAAGGGGACTTGAAGAAATAATTTAATATGGTTGGTAAGCATTATGAAGTAAAAATTATTGATTGAGTTTCAATGGAACCTTTCATTCCCAACATATTTGATGTTAACATCTCTTGGATAAGACCATGTCTTGGTTGATAGCATGACAAAGGAAGTCAGTGTTAACAGTCAATAATTCTTTGTGACAGTCATATACATGATAGCTAGTAGTCACTGTTTGAGCTCCAGGTATTAGTTGATGCCCAACTACAAAAAATATTCAACAACCAACCACATATCATATAATGGATAAATAGTGGATGAGATTTTATTTTAAAAAATTCACTTGTATTAGACAGATACTTCTTCAAGAACCACAAATCTGCAGCATTGATTTGCAGATCATAATCTTAATATACCCCTTGAATATTTTCACACAGGTATTAGTGGCTTTTTCATATATTGTCTCTGTCTTCTCTTAGAAATGATACATTTTCTATGAGATGGCACTCTATAATCTAAGTCTAGAGGGATTGTAATCTAAGTCTGCCATTACACCCATTGCAGTTCTTAAGGCTTAAGGAAACATATTATGGTTCATTCTTGGAGCATGTACAATTCCCAACTTGCTTCCCTGAATGAAAGACAATTAAAATTCTCCAAGAAATGTAACTGAAATAGACTAGTACAGTGCTCCCAGTACAGTACTTACAGATGTGTAATGCAATCAAAATTAGCACTGCTTATGTTTTGAGCAGATCACAACAAGAAAAGTAATCCTGATCTCATGCCATTCCAGGTTGTACAAACAATTTCTGTAGTTCTCTAAGAACTGGCTGAATCTGCCACAGAGACATATTCCTTTTTGACAGGAGTTTAGAAGGAAGAGGTGTATGATTGAAATTACTTTTGAGAATGAAGTATGAGAAGTTGTGCTTTGGTTGGTGTTGCTATTATGGTTGAATTATTGAATTGCTTTGTACTATATCATGACATATTTTAACTCAACTTGCTACATATTTCAAAAACAGTGATTGCGTCCCCTTTGAAAAGCCAGCATTTACCCAGTTTGTTGACGTCAAGAATTTCATTTTTGTCAAGACCATTAAACTTAACTCTAATGACAGCACATCTGTGACCTTCCTGGGCCATTTTTCTTGGCAGTGACTTACAATCTCCTGGTTGATAGGGCATGAACTTACTGATTGTCTCCTTCCCAACATGCTCCTCAACAATTCTGATGAATGCCGTCAAGCTCATCCCACTGCCTTACCCCAACTTAAATACCAAATCTTGAAGTTGAATAACTAATCTGAGATTCAAATGAATCACACATCAATGTGCTGGTGATGATCAGTAGTTCTATTGGTGCCCAGCAAACAGCAGTGCATACTGCACTTGATTGTTAAGTGTTCCCAGACCTTTACACCAAAGGTTTTCACAAAAGTGTGTTATGTTCTCCAACTGAATCACTGACAATTCCACCCACAAGAAAGTTGACCTCAAGTACAACTTTCCAAAATAGAACTACCAACAACTAAACATAACTATATAGAATATAAAATCTCATTCTTCAGATTTGACCTTCGTCGAAAACACAGTCCAAAGACAAATGGCACACCCTGTCCAAACCATCCTCAAAAATTGACTACCAAAAACATTGCCACTTGTTATTGCAACCATACCAAAAACCACTATCCCTACTCTGCACAATTAAAATTGTCAACTCAGCCCTCCAGAATGTATTCTAACCACCAAATTTTTGGGCCCTCCACCATGTAGTTCTCATACATCATGACAGAACGGCATCTGAAAATATTACCATAACTTAATAGTTATTCATAAACTACTCGATGTCAATTACTATTGTTTCAGTAAGAAACACAAATTTGCAGCATTTATTATCAGATCATTGTTTTAATATACACATTTAATCTTATCACAAAGGCATCAATGAATGATTCTGTCAAACTTTGTGTATGTTTTCCATGAGAATTTTTATGTTGTTCTAATGGATCCTGACACAGGAACATATCTAAATACTATTATAACCTACTTGTTATTTACATTCTAATCCATCATAATCACTAGTACTAGTACTTCTTCAAGAACCACAAATCTGCAGCATTGAATTGCAGGTTGTAGTTTTAATATACCCCTTGAATATTTTCACACAGGTATCAGTGGCTGTTTTTTTCACATATTGTCTCTACATTTTCCGTGAGATGGCACTCTCTAATCGAAGTCTAGAGGGATAGTAATCTAAGTCTGCTAATACACCCATTACAGTTCTTAAGGCTTAAGAAATTGTATTATGGTTCATTCTTGGAGCATGAACAATTCCCAACTTGCTTCCCTGAATGAATGCCAACTTAATTTCTCCAGGAATTACAACTGAAATAGACTAGTACAGTACTCCCAATACACTACTTACGGACGTGTAATGCAATCAAAATTATCACTGCTTATGTTTTGAGCCAATCACAACAAGAAAAATGAACCTGATCTCATTCCATTCCAGGTTGTTCAAACAATATCAGTAGTTCTCTAAGTGCAATAGACTAGTTTTGGGCAAAAGCAGTTAGGGAAGAGACTCTTCCCTTACTATTGCTCTTACATTGTTTAATTTTTTTCAATTCTCGTGGAATCACATTTTCCCTTATCTCTATCTTAACAGATGAGTCTCAGACCATGGCTTCCCACTTAAATCAGAGTTCATTGTCAACCTCCAGATGAAAAAATATGCGACCATTATTTCATGTCGACATGTTGCACTGACAATAACTCTTTTTTTAATTATCAAGACAATGTACTTTCACTTCACGCCTAACATGAATAAGAGTGACGAACAAATTGAGGAAAAGGTCCATCAACTCCAAAGCAGAATCATGCCATCACACTACATATTACGGTGGATGCTGTGCAAAAATGGTGCCCTACTATTGCTGTCATCCATGAGACAACAGAGACCTCTTCTACTATGTGTGGCCTGATATTTTTTTTTAAAAAATTGCATTATTTCCTTGAAAAATTATACCTTTTAATGGCATGGCATCTACTGCACGATTAATTATTTTGAAGAGCTGCTGCATCACTTGTTGGTTTACAGCATCGCCTTCTGTCGACCACACCCTCATCCGTAGAATTTCTGTCTCCATTATCATGCAATCTTTATTTCTGTGCATAACTAGGAATTACCACAGCTAGAACTGTCCATTCCCGAGTCGATCCATTCAAACTCTATCATATCTGGGTTGATTGTCGAATCTGCTTATCTCGAAGGTGAAAGTTTGCCATGAAAGCCGAACAAGAAGCCTATCGAAGATGAGACAGAAGTGAACAACAATAAGGCCACTTATTAGGCGATGACTTAGAGGATGAATGGGGAAAAATTCACGTAAGAATTAACTTACACTGGCTATTTTTCATTCACTCCTGCTTCATGCCAGCATGGCTTCCGTGCAACAAATACTTAATCGTAGGAATGGTCCTCAATTTCTTGTTCAATAAATAACATTCAACCAAACCAAGCGGCGCGATGGTAGCAGGTGATGTGTCAATGAGGAAGATCGTGGCAGACCTGGTGTTGCAATGGTATTTTTTAAGGAAGAGGTGATGCGACGATGACAACGGCGGCAGAAATCATCATGGTGCGAATGCGCTGCTGATGAGTAGTGTCGCGATTTTTTTTGGCTCACCGGTACCAGAGAAACTGGTGTAAAGCCAATACCACAAACGTTTACCATATGACTACAAGACACTTTTTAAGAGTATGTCGTCCTGGCAAACAAATAATACGATCACGACCAACTCACATGTCCTAGAAGATTTCACTTCTTCAAGTCACATGTGACAATCCGTTCAACGCTAACACATCATGTTGAACTACAAATATAGGCGCTGAACTCTGTATCAGATGTTGAACTACAAAAACTGCACTTAATGGATCCTTCAAACTAAAGAAAAAAGATTTTCTATCCGTCAAACTACGTAGAATCATATTTCTGTCCGTCGAACTACTGAGAAGCATATTTCTATCCATCAAACTACGCAGAAGCCTTTTACAGTCCTTTCAACTACTCAAAATCATTCTGTGATACATTGAACTAAGACACTATAAAAACCTCTCTTTTTCGACCATTCCCGTAGCTCCCAGGATTTTGCCATTCCTTTTAGGTAATTCCTCTTTTTCTCACGAGGATACCTTTGTTCTTGGAATCATTGTTCGCACCTAACAAAATAATTCGTACTCAATCTCGGGTGCACAAGTCGATTTTTTTAGCGATGAAGTAGTAAATTCCTTGATGCCAAAATAATATTTGAACCTGCAAAAACCTCCCAGACGACTAGTGCCTAGAGTAGTTCCATCTAGTGCAAAGTAGCTAGGTTGCAAATTCCGATTTTGGTTACTGTCACAAAACACAGTAATCAGTAACCAATCGTAATTACTGCAGTAATTACTGTAGGTTCCGGTTAGATTACTGTGTCACAGTGCAATTTTTTGAGTCCCATTACGGTAGGAGTACATATACTCCTACCATTTCAATTTTCAGTAATGTTACTGTTGGAATCTTACTAAATCACGTTACTGTCGTTACTGTCTCATTTTTATCCACAAAGTCCAAATTACTGACTTTGCAGTAATATTCCGCTGTAATCTTCCTCTCGTTTACAGTAATTTTACTGTCATATTCCTGTATCTTACAAACAGAAGTCTGATATCCATTGTAATATAAGTACTAATACTACGTCTGATATCCATTGTAATAACAGAAACTAACCACTTCAATTACATTAACCACTAGGTACTATAGTGCTAAAAAAACCCACCCACAGGAACCAAATTTGTGGGGAAAAAGCAACTATACCCTCCTCTTCTTCTTGTGCTTATCTACTGTCTTCTCTCCATCACTTGACACCAGCATACTCTTCTGTGCAATCTTGTATGCCTCCAATTCCGTCATTTCATCTATAACACCATCATTTCTATATATCTTCAAACCAATTTCCTCTGCTTCTTCCGGATGCTCTGTGTAATAATCCTCCACCATGCCGTAGAAATCACAACCCTTGAACAGTTCTTGTAGACCCCAGCATTTTTGTGGCTGCCTGTCATATGGTTCATTAATATCATATCCTGGATAACAAAGCAAAATGCAATACTTATACCCATATCCCTTGACCGGCTTCTCTGAAGCATTCTCATCCAATTTCCAGAGAACACAACAGTTGTCTTCCAGAGTAAAACCTTCGACCGCCCCTTCAAATCCATTTAGAGGACCATCAATGTCTAAAAACTTGAGACCACCATACTTGGCAGTTAGAGCCGCTGCAAATCTATCATCACCCGTGCTCTTAAGTTGCAAGGACTCCCAGCCTTCATACCATGTCCTGAATAGACGAATGGGAATCCTCTTTCTTTCCTCCCAGATGCCTTTACCATGAAACTGGGAGAAATCCTTGTCTTCATACAACTTACCGGCTTTTTGGTTAGCCTTCCGACGAAGACTAGACTTCTCATGACTGTAGGCCGCTGCAATTGCTGCCTGCTTCTTAGTCTTATCTGCTCCTAAATTAGATTGATGACCACCCTTATTCCTCTTGGTGACCTTCCAGTGCCGCTCTGCCTCCCCAATACCTAACAAATTGGATGTGTCTTGCACCCCAGCCTGCCAAGTACCTTAGTGAATGGGCTTGAGTATTTCTTGTGCCACTCGTGGGCAACGCAATCTGGATTCTCAGCAGTTATCCAGATGTGCCTTGACTTGAAGTATCCCTGCTTAGTCCAGAAGTCATTATGCTCCTGCCAAAACTTATCAATCAACCGAGCTTCCTCTTGTTCACGCTCCTCCTTACGAAGAAAGTTGTTAGGCAGAAACATCTTACAGATCAACCGCTCACATGCTAACCTGTCTTCTGGATCCCTGTTCTCTGGTTTTGAAGCAAAAGCCATTATTGTGGGATCAGGACTCAGCAAATGAGAAGCACGAACTACATCATTCAACAATCGAGGTTTGTAATACTCCCATATCCTAGGCATCCAAAACTTGAACAATCCAAAGGCATCACTGGGAATAGGCTCCTCTTTTGACTTCACCTGCTGCCCCAATGAGTCTGTGCTGTCAGTCAATGCGTCATCATCCTCTTCCTCACTCCATACATCGACGGAGTTGTCAGAGTCCTCTGTAAAATTATGACCTATCAAACAAAAAGAAGAGTGTAAGGTACGACCCTGAAAAATGTTAATAAAACAAACAGGACTATACCTCTCTCCAACCCAGTCGTCTTCAATCCTCCCATACATTTAGGAATATCGAGCTCCAAGTCAGTGTCACAGGCTAGTTTCAACTTGAGTGCTGGACAACTGTCATTTTTCCACTTTTCATAAATCTCATCCACAGATTGCAGCAGAAGACGGTCAATTTGATGCATAAAGTACTTCACCTTGTCAATCCCTCCTATTTGCATGTCAGCAAGCCATAATAAACGATACATGGGATACATAGTTTTACAGACATACCAAAGCAAGTCCCCAAACCCCTCGTGCAAAAGGACCTCACCCACGACAGCAAAGCGCTTCAACTCCCAGAATGCTTTACTCGCCACACATTCCGTCAAGGCATCCTTGAGTCGAAGCACTCTTAGCAACCGAATGAGCTCGCCACCCATTCTGCAGATGGCTTGATGAACTCCAACTTCTTACCGTCGTGTGATTCTTCGATGCCTTTGAGAAGACTGAGTAGGGTGCATGACGGGTATTGCCAAATATATTGCGGAGCTTATAACACAGAATTGTGAGCAATTAGCAAGGATTAATAAAAACAAAACACAATGGTACATACATACCTTTTACAAAAACTGACAGAGATCTTTGATAGGGTGAAGTCCAGTCCATCTGCCAATAATTGTGGCAATGGTGTGCTCGACTCCCTGCATAACAGAAATGGCAGGAAAATGCTCTTTCAGCAAGTCAGCAGCCTTCTGGACATTCACAGCTCGGCAAAAGCAACAACATTGATCCTGTCTTTGAGTGGATCAATCTTCTTCATGAGTGGTAACATGTTTTTGGCAATAAACCAGGCATCCTTTTTGCCACCGTGCCGCATGTGTTTGCTGCTATCAATGACGTCAAGGACACAACTTGGATTGTTTGGTGAGCTGGCAAGAATGTTAATCAGAGGTGTTTTTAAAATTGTGGCACCATTGCCAAAGATTGCCAAGCCATAAGTTTCGACATCTGCTAACAATGAATCCATGCCATCCTTCTGGTAAGATGCAAAATGTGCATCAAGCAGTTTCCCAGCAACCTCAGATCTCTTAGGAGGCACATACTTGTGGTTCGTTGACCTAGCCTTTTGCAAGATTCTGTTGAATAGGGGATCTTCGGAATGGGAAAAGGGAAGCGAATGAGCAGCTAGATAGTGAGCGATGGTCAAAGATAATTCTTCTGCCGCCGCGGGATTCCTCTTGTGGGACATCACTTTATTCTGCTGCACAAGCTTTCTGGGATGAGTACTCCCTCACATGAGTTGGAAGAAAAAAAATGAGTTTGATATATGAAAAGACCAATACAAAAGGAAATCAAACAATCATACCATTACTGAAAATGGAGGCGGGCTTAAGGGACAATGGCTTCATAGAAGTCAATGTAGAGAGATCTCCAGCTGGAGAACCAGATACATCCACAGATTCTGTGGGTATGGCACCCTTGTACCTCATACCCCTGATTGCCTCCTTTTCCTTTTGATAGTAATCTTTGGCATCCTGCTCTTTCTCGTCAAGAGAGATTAAGAGTCTCTCATGATGGCGAGCCTTCTCGGCAGCTGCCAGGCTCTTCCTCTTTACAATACCCAAGTATGTCTGAGAACGCGAAAGTCCATCTGGATGTGTGTAGTACTATGTATTTTATCGTAAGTAGAGTTACGAAAAAGGTGTAAGGAAAGTACCAGGGAAAGTCACAGCTGTGTATGTAATAACTTATACGATGTAAGTACTAGTGACAAAACCCATGAGTAATTTACCGACAGTTGATTTGTGTAGGTACAACAGAAGACTATCTGTAAGCACCAATCCTTATGTTGTGTTGCTACTCATGAAATTTATAAGGCAGAAACTATAGATTACATATGTCACTACTGTTGCTCATTGGTGGTAACAACTTTTAGAAATATGGTGTTGATTCTTTAAGTTTTGCTATGTTGTTATTGATGCCGTATTAATTATTACATGAACACTACAGACTGAAGTTGCACAAACAGTAGTCTAAATGCAAAAAATTGTATGTCATAGATCAATCAACAAAAATCTAAAAACAACCATGACACCTTGCACTTGGCATCCCTGTTCCTTTTCATTGTTGGGTTGTAGCAATGGGAGGGAGGTGCCAAATTCAGCCTGGGGGCTGAGATAATCGCTGTGGAGAGGACAGCAGAAAGATTTTAATTGAAAAATCCCTTGTGAAGAAGAATTGTAAAACATTAACCTCCATTTCTTTCTTACCTTTCGCTTGGCACTCCTGTTACTTTTGTTGTTAGCTTTGTGGAAATGGGAGAGGTGGTGCCAAATTCAGCCTATGGGCTGAGATATCCACAGTGGCGTGAACAGTGCAAACAATTAAATTGAAAAATCAGTTGTGATGATGAATGGTAAAAAATTGAACTCCTTTTTCTTACCTTTCACTCGGCGCCCTGCTCCTTTCTGTTGTTGGCATTGCGGCGATGGGTGTGGAGGTGCCAAAGTCAGCCTGGGGGCTGAGATATCCACTATGGCGTGGACAGTGCAAAACAATTTAATTGAAAAAATTAGTAGCAAAGAAGTGAGTTAAAAAGTTGAACTCCTTTCTTCTTGCCTTACGCTCGGCACCCCTGATCCTTGCTGGCGTTGGATTTGTGGCGATGGGAAAGGCGGTGCCAAATTCAGCCTAGGAGCTGAAGTATCCACTATGGCGCGGACCATCATAACAATTTAATTGAAAAAAATAGTAGCAAAGAAGCACGGTAAAAAATAGAAACTCTATGTTTTCTTACCTTGCGCTCAGAGCTCATGTTCCTTGCTGTTGTTGTCGTTTTGGCGATGGGAGCGGTGGTGCTTAATTCAGCCTGGTGGCTGAGATATCCACTATGGCGCAGACGGTGCAAAACAATTTAATTGAAAAAATTAGTCGAGAAGAATCACAAACAGTCAAAACTCCATTTTTTCTCACCTTGCGCTTGGCGCCCCCTGTTCTTGTTGTTGTTAGAGCAACATCGACAAGAGTGGCAGGGTCAAATTCATTCTGGTGACTGAGATATACACCGTGGCGCGGACAGTGCAGAACAATTTAATTGAAAAAGTTAGTCGTGAAGAAGCATGGCAAAAAACTAACTCGATATTTTCTTACCTTGCGCTCAGCGCACCTCATCCTTGTTGTTCTTAGCTTAACAGCGATGGTTGCGGCAGGGCCAAATTCATTATGGGGGGCTGAGATCGAAGGGTTTGATTTGGACGGTAGAAAGAGTCCATCGTGGTTATGATTTGAGATAATTTTTTTGGGAGGGGCAGCGAGAAGTAATGTATGGTATTGTACTTGTGATGGGATGTTGTACGGTACCATACTTAACATCATGTCGGAAAATTAATTTCCCGACAGGCCGTGACTAAGCCTTTTTGAAAATTGCATGATAATAAGATCCTTAAGTCAGGACCTAGTTTCATGAAGTACCGACAGATAAATATAGTAAAGTTGAGAAAGACATAAGTAAAAATACTAGATTTCAGATGGAATGATAACATAGGGCTCTATGACTAGGAGGATTTACAAGGGCTTGAAAGAAAAAAAAGATTACTTAAACTTAGTATGACGCCTTACTTGAAGTCTTTAATACAACATAGAGATAATATGTATACACGAAATATTTGTAACTAATATGATATCGCAGAATAGAGCACTTACGAGAATTGTGAGCGTGATTAAATTTATTATCTATCGAACTAACAACCTATGACTTACGGGCTCTCAGACATATAACTTCCTCCATCCTGGAGGCATACTCTTGCATCCCCTGATGTCCTTCCCCTCTCCCAATGGCATGCCCTAGAGCCTTGGTGTGGTTCCAACCACTCCATTGGTTCTTGCAGTGATGGCACCTCCAGATCCTGGCTCCATTGGAGGGATCAATGCTTTTGACAATCTTGCCTCCATCCCAAACCAAATTGAGACTGGGAGGGAGGACATCATCCTCAACCACCCCACCCCATGGCTCTTCCCAGTCGGAGGCATCATCTTCCTCCTCCTCCACATTCTTGCCTTCTTCATCACGAGAGCTTTTGGCAAGTTTTGACAAGGGGATGTTATCCTCCTCATCGGAGGACTCTTGGAATTGCTCTCTTTGTGGTCTCTTTAAATGGACTAAAGGCAAGTCATCTTCTGATTTTGATTGGGACGAGGAGGAGGAAGAGGAAGAAGAGTCACGACGCGTCGCCTAAATTTTGGCAATATTGGTTGAGAATGAGGAATTAAGTTACCAAAAAGAAAAGAGAAAACAATGGACAACTTGCCAATGATACAGTTCTGGAATAGCCGGGGAAGGGGTGAGGCCGGTTGAGATAGGGGGATGCAGAAGTCTGTATACAAACTGACATTGGCAACCACCAAAAAAGGGGGGAAATTAGTAAAGGAAAGACACACAAAAGACTCTCACGGGAAATGTCGCAGCCGTCAATTCACAATTACAATAGGCAAAGGATGGAGGCAGGCGCGTGGTGACTGGAGAGTTATTGGTGGAGATATGTGTGATTACCTGTGTGGTGACGTAAAAATGAATGCAATGTCAGTTTTTGAGAGTGTCCAAAAACAGTTTAAAAACCAAAAGAAACTCACAGAAAAGAGCGCAGCCGTATAACCTAGGCAACAACAGGCAGCAGATGGTGGCGGGTGCGTGGTGGTTGGAGATGTATTGATGGAGAAATGGGGGATTACCTGTAATGTAGGAGGGAAACGCGAATCTATTGAATTGGACAGATGTCCAAAAAAACCCCTAACCAAAGAAAACTCACCATAAAAAAGGCTGCCGTCGATCCGCAGCAACAATAGGCACAGGACTGTGGCGGGCGCGTGGCGATTTGACAGGTATTGATCGAGATTTGGGTGATTCACGGAGGGTGGATTCCCATGGTGGTTGATTTGACTTTGTGCTAGGGAAGTGAGCAACAGCTGCCACACACACTTTTGAGAAGTGCACTCAACAACCAGCCATGCGTCAGAATATATGTGAAAGAATGACAGACCATGTTCTGGATACCTATTTTGTGGTTACGGTTCGTTCCTGCAAGATTCCGTGTCACATCTAGATCTAATTTGCGACTAAAACTAGCTAATTACTTGGCGCGTTTTACAGTAATCTGCCACACACAGTAATCAGGTTACTGCCAAAAATTGAAAATATTCTGGAGTAACGCGTAATTCCACTGGAATTCCGCCGGAATTTGCAACTTAGCCAAGTAGTGCACATAGTTCCAACTAGCACAAATAGTTCCGTCGATCTTGGCAAAAGATGGCACCAGATGGCACATGGAACTAACGTGATGAAAACAACGAGCATACCAAAGAAGACATCCTTTGTTTTACAAAATAAATTTTCCCGGCTCATCTTGGTCACCCCACTCATTTTTCCTTTGATGACCTTCAAAGAAGGCATAAATATTAATGTTGACGCCTTCAAACATTCAAATAAAAAGAGCACAGCTGTGGCATTCTCTGAAGATAGTGCCGTTGGATGAGTCCATGATGTTCATCTCCTGGGTAAGAAAAGTTATGAAAGGCAATGTGGTCCTGAGTCCTTTGATCTAGAATAGAATTAAAACAATGTTAATAACTCACCTTCTCTACCACCAGTCTAAGAGTTGGAGAACAAAATACATAATAGTATTGGATTGACATTCAGTTGAGTTGTCTACTCTTGATACTCACCCCTTCATGACCTGGTAATGCATCATTGATTGGGCATATCTGTATCTAACCTATTTTACGGCAGTCCAAACAAAGGATGGGATGGAATCATTTGAACATCACAGGGTTGAGTCTTGCTTCATGATGGTTTTAAGTCAATGAAAATTTTATTCAGTCTTGTTATTGGTGAAATGCCATGTCTTATCATAAAAATAATATGATTCCAGTCATGTCAACCTATGTTCTCGTATTGTTCTTTAGGTTAACATTAACAGGACTGTTTTTGTTGTAAGAAGTATTTCATTGGTTGTTGATTCTTGTCTCATTAGGTTTTAACTCAGGGTCGATCAAGACAAAAAGATTTTTCAATGCAATTCTCTCAAGTTTCCCTATCTATTTCAGTGTGTTTTAGCCACTTTTTCACACTTTTGATTTGATTTCATGGCACACATCTCATAATTATTTTTTATGTTCTAGTTTAATTGGGTTCCACATGGTGTGTCCAATTTAGCTACCTGCACTACCAATATTTTACTGATTTATAGGAGGAAGTTATATGGTACCCATGTAATTTGTTCAAAGAAACATACTTTTCATGTGTTTTTAACGGATGGTGCAGATTTGGGGTATTTAGACTTGCACACAAGAATGTAAATAATAGGTATCTCGAACAGTTATTTATTTTAGTCTAGCTATGAATGTAATTTTTGCTTTAAGAAAAACTTACTGGGATGCTGAATCTAGATGGGAGGCTCTGCAGACACAGGCAACTATTCGTTCACTCTGGTCCCTAGTTCTAGTCCCTGCTTTTGCAGATTTTTCTCACAGTTTCATTGTTCGAAATCACATTTACAATGTTTGTATCACTTTTTCTCTAAGACTCTTATTATCAGAGAAAGACACAAATTTGTATTACTAAATCATATTAACTGTTGTTTGTTTGTGGCTGTGTCAGACACATCGTTACATTTTCTCCAAAATGGTCTCTGTTTTGACAGCAAACTGTCACCAAACTGACAAAATGCCTAGTCTGAAAAAACGCATAATTTTTCCAGATACAGTACCAATTTCTCATATTTGATAGGAATAAATGGTGCCACATGTGGAATAAAAAATATTGACATCAATGCATTGGTTGAAAGATCATGCTGAGCTCTTTTGAGTGGAGTTCCTATATAATGGGTTGTTATGTTTTGTATTTTCAAGAAATCGTCTGGATTGTGTACAACCTAAGCAAATTTTGAGCTAATGCTACAATGAAAAAGAGAATAAGGAATGAAAGATCAACAAACAATGTTATATACTCATTGTAGAGAGAACAAATGATATTTGAAGCTAAATATAACAGGAGAATTTGGAATGGTAGGGGTATCATGATACCAGACCGGGCAGATAGTTATTCCAAAAGTATCATTTCAAATAAGCTTGAAAAAAGTAATTTGGTGAAAACAAAGTATTTCATGTTTCCTTCCTCCTTCCGTACAAACACACCAATTTTCCACAATGATGAATGGATCAGATTGCTCCTGTCTTTCATCATATTCAATATATTCAATGCAATATAACTCACAGGCAAAATGCAAAAGCTCCAAGAGTTTTTTGATTGATGTAATTTTGTAAATATTTTAATTGTGGAACTGGGGCATGTACTTAAAACCCCAAAATTATCACTCTCCCCACTTCAACACTAGTGCTAAAAATGGGATCACACTATGACTTCTTAAACTGGCAAGTTGTCATAGGTCAATTTGGTCATAGGTTGGAGTACATTGGGAGAAGACAAAAAGACTTTGCCTAGTTAAAGGGGGCAGTTATATGGAGCCCCCTGGGTCCGTCAGATGAAACCAAGTTAGTTAGGTCTTTCGTCTGAAAAAGCGGATCGAGGGTATGTTCAAATACAGACGTGAATATAAGATAAAAGGTATCCCATTTTGCTTCCAATCTGACCGGAGATCGTTTTAACTAAACTTACGAAATAACATTTGCTATGTATATATTTAAAAAACACGTCGTTTTTCAGGTGTGCTAAGGCTATGTGGTAAAGGTCTACAATGCAATACCCTGGACAGGGGTCCGGTTTCCTCTTTTGTCATTTTACACGTGCATGATTTCGTCTTACGTAACCATGTTTACTAGTGTAAGCATGCTATTCTTTTTTTCTCTAAGACTTTCAATTTCGTCTTACAAAACCTTGTTTACTAGTGTAACCATGCATTTTTTTATTTCTGTAAGACTTACGATTTCGTCTTACGAAACCATGTTTATTAGTGTAAGCATGACATTATTTTTATTTCTTTAAGACTTTTTGGTGATTTCGTCAGACGAAATGTGTTTTCGGTTTGAATTTGTTTTTAAATCTAGTGGATACCTTTTCTTGAAAATGGTGTCAGTTGGACATCTAACTGACACCTAACTGACAAAAATGCTTCGTCTGACGAAGTAGTTTGTTTCGTCTGACGGACCCAGGGGGCTCCATATAACCGACCCCTTTAAGAAGTATATCATTACTTGTGGAAGTACTAATACCATACTGTCAGGACTTACCTCATGTATAAATCTAATATGTGTGTTTATGTTGTTGCCAAAACAGGACAGGTGCATAGTAAAACCACTTCATCAGGTATATCATTATTATGACATGACATTCTAATCCTGTGTTATTTCCATATGCCATTGAAAAGGATCACATGCCAAAATCAAGATTCTACTTGATTGCCTTGATTACAGTACATCATATGAAATGTTTGTGCACCAATGTTCACACTATCCCAAAGTAAAACCTGACTCCCTCTTGTACTGATAGTTCAGAGCAACACTTCAAGTAATCATGAGAGAGCTAACAATAACAAGCATTGCAGTGTGAACTTAGGCACAACCCAGAAGACGTGTTATGGTGTCAATTCCCACATGCCATAAGTATGAATGTAAATTGTGCAACAGGTTTGATGATCATGGCTGATGAGAAAGATAGGCCGGTTAAACCTCAGAGCACAGTAAGGAATTGTACTAAGCTATACTCTTTATGTCAATCATGGGTCAAAAAATTGCAAGTGCTACTTTGTGGACAACAACGTCCCAGTTTCAAAACTGGGCAAGGCTTTTTGCCGAGTTTCACCACTCAAATGCTTATGTCTTCAAACTGTGCCAATTTGGGGTGAAAAATTCAAAACTGTTTTTACTTTCCAGTTTCAAAATTTAGCAATCAGTTTTGAAACTGGGTGCCCAGTTCCTGAACTGGGACATATATCAAAGACCCCAAATTGTCACTGGCCCCATTTTGGCACTAGTTCTCAAAAATGGGATAACACTATGTCCCCTCATGGCAAAGCTAGACAGGGACATAATCATATGACTATGTCAGCTATATGTTGTTTGTGAGGAATAGAAATTTGAGGTTGGATGGTGTGGTGGCAGCCAGAGAATACATCCCATTTGTAATATCAGTCACCACAACCTCAGTTGGGAGGATCAGCCACTACCGTAATTCTTAGATTACAAGGCAACAAAATGTTAAAAGATACATTTGTCTCTGAACTGAAAGTTAGTGTCTGTTACATGTAAAAATTATTGGTATCCACTCCTATTTACCAAAGTACTCATTTGCACCAGGAATTGTACTGTGACATAACTCATGAACTGGAAGGAGTTATGCAGAGCAATACATATTGGTGTGATGAAGATGAACAACACTATCACTTCGTAATGATAAGTGGCTCTTAAGCATGAGTTAAGTGCATGAAATGACATATTTTATAATGGTCAGAGTCTTGACCTGATAATGAGGTGTCCTTATAATCTAAGAGTTATGGCAGGCTACATTGAAAGGTCTCAGATAGCCTCCTCCACCCTCAGAACATTCAACATCATTGCACAAAAATATTAATTCGAAATCTCTTGCTGTCTCACCCCTATAGTGGACAGATTGTCCAAGTTAGCTCAAAGCTTTGTCCTGGAAGCATTTGAGTGCAACACAAAATCTAAAGAAGAGGCTGTGACATTGGCACAGATGCGGAGGAATTTTTGAAAATACGGCATGGTATTGAGGCTGTAGGAAAATCATAAGTGACATGTTAACAGTATGGTAGTACTACTTAAGTCAAAGTTACACACCTCTGAGTGTTGAAAAACAATAACAAACAATTATATTTTTACTTACATAGTAGTAGGTAGTACCATATTACATATATATAAGTATATGTGCACATCTGGGATAAAAGTGTAGCGGAGAGAGAGTGGTTGGCAGTGAAACTAGTGCCAGTCAAGTGCCGGTCACTGGCAGTCATATGGTACGATACACAATAAAACGCACTGCATTGTGTTATTCAGTCACACTGTGACTATTACTTACGTCAGTGAGACGAAGCTTATTTTTTGCGAGGATAGGCTTATTTGCGAGGATAAGCTTATTTGCGAGGATAGGCTTATTTGCGAGCTCGCAAATAAGAGAATCCTCGCAGATAAGCCTATTTTTTACGTAGGAATAGTATGCTCTCGCAAATAAGGCTATCCTCGCAGATAGCACTATTTATAGTGCTATCTGCGAGAAACGAGCTATCTGTGCAAAATAAGCTTATCTGCGAGAAATAAGCTATATACAGGATTAAAAGGACCAACGGTCATCCAGTCGCACACGGCACACAAACCGGCTCTCGCTTGTAGGTGACTGTGATACGAATGTCGTGCCTCTCCCATTTTAAATTACTAGCAGCCGCTGCAAGATTTTTTGCAGCTTTTGCAGATAGTATGTCAGATAAAAGTACTATAGTACACTAAAAGAGTCAATTGTATGGTACCATGATGTCGTGCAATAGAGAGTGTATACTTCTATCTCTGAGACTATAACCTTCTTCACTCATAACCCGTGATCGCGATTTGGACAACACAAAAACCATTATAACTTCTATCGTATCGTACAAAAAAACTCAGTACCTGGAGTGACATACCAGTCTATAGAGGGTATCGTATGGCCATACCATTTACTTCTATCTCTGATGAACACCTTCCTTACGATAATAGTAACAGCGCGATCGCGATTTGTACAATACACAAAGCATTATAACTTCTATCGTATCTTACAAAAAAAGTCTACGTCTTTGTTGTACTACATGGCACGGCAAAGCACAATTTTAAGGAATCAGGTAAACTCTTTCTTCTGTACCGTTCCATTGCAGTGCGAAGCCCAATTTTAAGGAATCACGTAAACTCTTTCTTCTGTGCCGTTCCATTGCAGTGCCAGATGATACGGTACTACCATATAAAAGTAGTCATATATGGCATGGTGCGGTACACACGAATAGTGTATTGTTTGTTAATGATTCCCTGGTCATTTTGTATTTAGGTTTTCGGTTCAGTTGATTCCTGCAACTTTAGAGTGTATGTACTATGTAAAAATCAAGGCCTATTTCACTGTTGGAAATTTCTTGGGAGTCACTAATCATCAACATACAGAGCAACATACATAGTTAAAGAGTAATTCAAAAATGCATGGAGACATGACGTGGCTCAGGCATATTACTATACTGTGTAGAGATGGTGTTAGTTTCACAAAAGTTCACACAACAGCACTATGTGTGTCTAGCTCTCCTTTCTAATTGCTTTTATAAAATACCATGCTTAGTTTGGCACGCATGTCGTCTTGGCACGCACGTTGTCTTGGCACACACGTCGTCTTGGCACACACATCGTCTTGGCACGCACATCGTCTTGGCACGCACATCGTCTTGGACGTCGCCTTGGCATGTCGCCTTGGCACATCGCCTTGGCACGTCGCCTTGGCACGTCGCCTTGGCATATTGCCTTGGCACGTCGCCTTGGCATATTGCCTTGGCACGTCATCTTGGCACGTCCATCTTGGCACGCCCATCGTGGCACGTCGTCATCAGTTACCTTCGAACCCTGTCTTATAACGCCGTCTCTGCACGTTGCCTAGGAACCCTGTCTTTTAACGCCGTCTTGGGATGTCATCTTAGGATGATGTTCTGGGGGTAGTCTTTCTGGTAGCATTGGGGTGACGCTTGTGGGTCGTCTTGGGATGTCAACTCTAGGTAGTCTTTTGGGGTGTCTTCTGGGGGTATTGTCTGTGGGGCCTAGTATTGGGGCATCGAGTCGTCATTTTTAGGCGCTGTTGGTGTTTACAATATTGAATTTGGAAGAACAATCTACATCTGTTTTCGGATTGTTTTCTGCCATATTACAAAAATTTTGATAGACGAAATGATAGGAGAGGGAGAATATTAACGTTGGATCGGCTTCTTGTGTGTCCTCTTGGGACGTCATCTCGAGAGTAGTCTCGGGGATACTGTTGGGGTGACTTCCTGGGGGTCGTCTTGGATGGTGTTCTAGAGGTGCTGTCATGGCACGTTGTCTTGGGACATTGCCTTACATATGTTCTTGGCGTGGTCTTGGCATGTTATCTTTGCACGTTCTCTAGGCACATTGTCGACATCATCTTGGGTCGTTGTCTTCAGCATAGTCTTGTGGTGCTTTCTTGGGGTCATCTTGAGACGTTGTCTTGGGGTAACTTATGGGGGATGTATTTTGGTGCTTTCGAGAGATGTTGTCTTGTATGCATCATTTGTGACATCGAGTCTTCAGCTCGAAACGTTGTTAGGTGTTCTGTGACAGTTTGACAATAATGAACGTCGACGAACAACTACATCAGTTTCCGGGAAGTTTTTGCCATATGACACAATTTTTGACAGGCACATGGGTAGGTCAGTGAGAATACTTAAAATTGGATTGGTACTTGTTATCTCTGATACTCTCACATGTCTTCATATTGGGTTGTTTCCTTTGAGCCTCATCTCGGAGCCTTGTCTTGAGGTATCATGTTTGGGCCTTGTGTTGGGTATCATCTTGGGGTGCATCATCTTGGGGCATTTAGGTGCTGTCTTGCTTGGAGCACTGCAATATTTTCTCTGACATTTAACAAATATAAATTTTGCAGAACAATCTACAACAGTTTCCAGGAATTTTTGCACATGAGAAAGGAAAGTGAGTAAGGAGATTAATTTTGAATGGTGCTCTTTATCTCTAATACTCTCTGGTATCATCAGTTAGGTCATCATCGAGAGACCAACTCTGGGGGTCGTCTTGCTAGGCCATCTTGTGCACCTTATAGGAACATCATTGTGTGAGCGCCATCTTGTGGGAATCATCTTGGGGTATCAAATTGTCCTCTTGAGGTATTTTTAGGTGTTCTGTGAAATTTGACAATTATGAATTTGGAAGAACAATCTACATTAGTTTCTGGTGTTTGTCTAGCATAGGTGGAGATTTGATTGGAGCATGGATTCACAGCAATTTTCATCAGCATTAGGGACCGATTAACTTTCCACACAACAAATTTAAAATCGTTAACTAATTCTGAGGCAGTGGAATTGGAACATTCAATTTGCACCTATAACGCCAGAACTTGAATGATCTGGATGAAGCAGAAGGGGGATGAGTAGGAGGTACTCGAAAGTCTCTACTAACTTCTGTGGAAGGGTCAGGGGGGTGCAGCCTCAGGCATCCTTTGGTGGCAGGGGAAAACCACGATGTTTGGCATAAGTCGTCAGAGGCGCAGCCGTTGGTTCCCACCACGCAATCATGTTTTAATGCCACTTTGTTTTGGTGGGGTTTATTATTTGTTGTGGTATGGGTTTTTCTTTTTATTGGTTTTGGGGTCATTTGTTTTTTCCTATTATTTTTTTCTTTACTTTTTTCCTTCCTTTTTGTTGTTTTGTTTGAGCTGGTTTGGTTCTCATTACAAATTTTTGCTACTTGGTTTGTTTGTTTGCTATAATTTTTCTGGTTTGTGAATTCTTCTTGCTGTTGCTCTTTTCTCAGGCTAGAAAAAATTATACTAGCTTGTTTGCTCGGGCTCTCTTTCTTTATTGCTTGCTGGAGTCTTTCTCATGGTAATATTTTGAATGTAGTTTGGTGTATCCCTAGAATTGCTTTGAGCCGAGGGATTCCTTTTTGAGTCTGATTTCTGCTGTTGATCCATTTTCCAGCAATAATGACATTTTTCTTGCTTGTTCGTTTGCCTCTGAAATGCCCGTTACAAGGTACTCAGGAATTCTTGCCTCTGATTATATTGAAATTCACCTCTGAATAATGCATTAAGAGAACTACCAGTGCTCTTGGAGTCAGTTTGAAACAGACAAAGTTTGTTCAGAAAAATCCCTCTCACAGTTGTTACACCAGAAATATCAGAATATTGCACGCACCATGCTGGATCTATTTGTCAGTGGTGATGTCTCATGTCACTATCTGAACACTAAGCACAAATCTTGTTTCATAAATCAGATGTTATTCAGGCTTCTAAAGACCATCGTTGTCTTTGTTGATGAATAATCTTAAAAACTTGAGAATATTTCAGCATAAAATCCCGAATTCCAAATCCTCTAAAATATTCAGAACAGGTGGGAAGAACATGAATGTGTGCAAGAACTTTTATGAAAAGTGTTTCTTAGAACATGAGTGGGTCATATTGTGATTTTTAGATGATGTTTCTGTGTTGAGATTATGATAAAAGATGGTTGTAACATTATGAAATGGTGATGTTATGTGTTGCTGCTGTTTACAAAGTTTTTATATTTTTGCTTTATCTGGAATTTTCGATTGCATCCTATGCTGAAATGCTATCAAAGCAGGTGGTAGCTTAAAGGCATCTGGTTTGTACGCTAGAGGTTTGTTCAAAACAATCCGTCCCGTGTTCTCACTCTTGATAAGACAGTGTACACCCAGCCATGGCTATAATTCCAATTATGAACGATAAGTTCTTTCTTTGTGATCCTTGTAATTTGTGAGCAGTCGTTGCTTCATTTAAATTGATAGGTAATTGTATCATGATGACTTTTTGTTTGTGCTCTCCTCTTTTTGATACTTTTGAAAGTCTGATGCCTTTGTCAAGTGGGTCGGTATCACTTCTGTAGAATGTGCAATAATACCTTTTTGGTTTCAGTCGAAATCTCATTGATGACATAATTTTTCTCAATCTGATTTGAAACCCATGTAGCTGGGCTTCTTTCTCTTCATTCATGGGATCATTCTGAAGATCATTTTCTAATGAGGAGATGTGTTCTTCAATTTTGATCTGATCCATTTTCTTGGGGAAGTGCTCAAACTCAACATACTCAACATCAGTAACACTGATGGTATACACTTTTTTCCCATCATAATTTTTCCAATTCAAAGGAGTGTCTGTTTTTCTTTTCACTCCAATAACTCTGCATAATGTTCCATTTCCTCTACCTTTTGATATATCATCATTGTCAATGATCATGCAATGTGCACCAACATAAAGTTTTAGAGCAGGGTCAATGTTTTTTGTTGGTCTTTCATGTCACTATCACCACACCTTGAATAAATTTTGTTTCGCAATTCAGTTGTGAGTCTTGCTGGTAACGGAGTGTCTTCAGAAAAACTTTTCTTTGATTTACGTCTTTTGGTGGCTTTTCTTATATCTGCTTCAATAACAACTGTATGATCTGGTGGGGATCCGAACTGTCTACTAATGGGAAATCTTGTATGTGATTTTGGAAAATTGATGCATGAATCGTAACCCGCTCAGAGTTTTTCCAACAAGCATACGCAATATCAGCATCATGTTGAATTTCAGGTAACTGAACTTGCTGACTGATGAGACGTTCATTGATGGCATTGAAGTCTTCTTTTGTAAATGAACCATCCCACATTTGTTTTAGGATCCTTCCATATTCTGGGTCATCTTTGAAACGATGGCTGTTGTTAAGAATGATTGCAACATTTATTGAGTTTTCCCACAGTGATGAATTGGAATACAGAAGTTGACTCTCTCTAGCTTTCACAGGTGGTATTTGACGAAAATCACCACAAAATATTATTGAGTATCCTCCAAAAATCATATTTGGGGACAATCCCTTTCCACCTGAACACAGTCTGCGACGAATCATATTTAGACGGGAATTCAGTTTTTCCATCTGGTCACATGTTGAAAATGAGATTTCATCTATAATCAGCATTCGGACTTGTTCCCAGTTTTGAAGCATCTCAGGAGATATATTCTTTGACTTTGAATTCAGGTAAGCTGCACTGTGCAAGGTAACACCTCCAAACAAGGCAGCAGCGCATCCAGTGATGGCAGTAAACAAAAATGTTTTATCTCCCCAAAGGATGTCCATAGACTTGCAAAATTGAAAACAAAACTTTTGGGCAACATCAATTGCTGTACTTTTTCCTGCTCCAGCAGGGCCAGTGACAAACATTAACAATTGTTCTTTGGCACCAAGATCTTTTAATTTCTGCTCCACTTTCTGTCTTATCGAAGTTGTTCTTTGATCTATCAAGTCTTCATCACTATCTGTAAAACCTGATGCCAAAGGTGACTGTGATTCTGAATTTTCCCGTATGAGATTAAGTAGAAATGAGCTGCATATGACTTCATAAGCAATGTACTGGATTCTGTCCAATGTAATATGCTTTTCTCTTGATATACAATCAGCAACTCCTTGCAGCGTTGGACTTGAACCTCTGTTGAAATTGGAGGAAAATCCAAGTTCTGACCATTCCTGTTCTTCGAGGATACACTCTGCTGATGAATCACTATCTCCTATTCTTTCTTCTGAAAAATCAATTTCTTGCATGTCTTCTTGTAAGTTATTCTTGATGGTAGCACCACTGACAAAAGCAAGGAGAGTTTTGTATTTACTTGCCCCATGTCCAAAACCACTGTTGTCAGTTTGGGCATCCGTTGAACTTCTTGCATTACGTGATGCTTCATTGGTGGTGGCAGAGGAGTTATTTCCAGGGAGAAAAATTGAATTTGCATCAAATGACCTTGACTTGATTGTTTTGTTACTTGAAAGAGATTCCCCTTTTTGAGATCATTCAATGATCTCTCAGTACAACTTTCATCTTGGCAGAGATCTTCCTCAAACTCATTTTCATTATACGAATCAACAGAAAGGGCATCATCAAACTCGGAATAATCACTGTCACAGGCATCAAGTCCAGCATGACCATCCATATTATCTCTTTCTCTTGATTTTGTAGTTGCTTTGATTTTATCGGTGGGAACCTTGCATTTTCTGCATTGCAAATTGTCTTGCATGTTTTGGAGAATTTTTTTCCCACTTTTCCAGAATTTGCTAGTATCAATATTCTCATTCATTGCGTGCGTAAGTCTATCCCACAAACAAGAATTTTCATCATGAAGTAAAATCGATTCATCACGAAAAGGGTAAAAAAGGGTCAATGCAATTTTTGCATAGTTTTCCCTGGATTCAAGAGCACTTTTACTTGGTTCATTTTCAGTCAATTCCATATCTTCGAGGTCACATAGCATTCCTTTGGGCATTGCCAATTTTGGGATTCTCATCTTTTTGGACTCTCTGAGGTAGCAGTATCTTCTTCCTGGATGATCTTCTTTGAATGCAAATTCACCATCTCGTAGTATTGGCATGCCACCTTCATCTTTATTGCTCATTCTATTGAAAGAAAAGTGAAGCCTTTCGTACCTCAATGCAAATTCATAGAAACTCAAATCTTCCAAACATTCTGGCCTGAACAAATAGTCATTCACTGAGTAGTCTGCCCACATGACCACTTCTCCATTTTCACCCCTATTTTTTCTACGGAGTACAAAGTCCCCTGGAGCTTCACCTTTTAGCTTATTGAGCATTTGTCCAATGAGCAGATCCTGAAAATCATGTGAAAATGAAAATCTGGAACCATTCTCACATAATAGCAGATGCGCCATCGTTGCACTAACAACATCTTGACTCAGGTGAACACTCATCCCAATGAGGAAACGGCACAAACCCTCCCGAAAACAGGCATCTTGCTCCATGTTTGGTGTATGTTGCAATCCTTCAGCCACCAACTTTCCCTCTTCTTTCTGGATGCGACGAATGACTTGTATTCCCACTCGATCAAAATCAACACCTCTGTCTTCTTTTTGCGTTGACTTTGTCGAGTAGTGAACAACATAAAACACACACCTGGGACTTCCGATTTGGATGTTGCTGTTACAGCCAAGTGTCTTGGTTATGTACTTGCAGTGCGTATTCAAAAATTGAGATCCCATAGATCGCTTGCTTTCCACAGTGTAAGGGTAAATGATGGTATCACCCTTCTCTAATGATCTCCAAACAGTTGCCTTTGTTTCATTATCATTGTCCTCTTGAAATGTGGTGTTTTCAATTGCAGGTCTTGGAAATGGAAATCGACACTCTTTGCCATATTTGAAGCAAGATGTCCTATGCTTCCAGTCATGCTCATTCATTCTTCTTGTTGCCACCAAATGCCTGAATTCACTATCAAAAAGAAAACCGGACCCTTCAGTGGCTCCATCGATTGGGTATCGATAAGTCATTAAATCTGATCTTTCTCGTGACAAGGGAAATTCTACACCAACAGGTTCAACACATCTGGAATTTTTCATTGACTCAATAGCCATGTTTGTAAGGGTGACAGTGGACAGATGAGTATTTTCACCTGATAATCCTTTTTCAGCACACAATTTACACTCCATCACATGACCCTTCAATTCCATCCTACGAGATTCTGATCTGCAGTCTCTCAGCGTTTGTGCATCTTTTTCTTGGAACATATCTGAAATACAGCCCTCTTGTTCACATTCTTTGTGAATCACTTCGAGTTCGGGAGAATAGCCATAATCAGAACAGAAATGTCTGTCAACAAATCCCTCAAGTTCCTTTCTTGCATTTTGACGTATCACTGGATCATTTTGGAACAAAGAGTCTTTCAACTCATCAAAGCGATCTAACCAAACCAAACAGTGGCCATGCAATGATCCCCTTCCTTGTTCTTCACTTCCTCTAACAAAAGCCTTGCACTTGCCATACATCCCTACACCCTTGCTGCAATTCTTCTTGAAATCCCATCCTAACAGTTCACACACCACTTGCATGGCAGCTTGATAATCAAGAGAACAAGCACCTGGATATTTCGTCCTCTTCTTTTGCCTGAGTTCAAAATCTGAAATGCAATCAGCTTCGTTACAATCCACCGTAGGAATGACAATTTCCCTTCCTTGGTTGGCGTACATTCGGACTCTGAAATTACACTCGTCATCCGGCGTAACAGTGAAAAAGATGCTGTGAGGACCAAAGTAGTCGCTGAGTGCATACACTTTCTTTCTGGCTTCCTTGGCAGCTTCAGCTGTGTGTCCAAGAATTTTGCATGATGTTGTAACAGATTTCAAAAATGATGCTGCTGGGGTGTTAAAATCAAGAGGTTCGTTGTTTTGTTCCCTTCTGTTGAGCTCTTTTGCAGCTTTGTGCACATCACCCACAGACAGCTTTGAAATCCTTTCTCCCAGCGCCTGTCCTTGATAGTTCGATCTGCATTTTATTAGTCCTGTGGTATATGATGCATTTCTACACATCAGATGATAACAAACCAAAATAAAATCTGGTCTCATGAACTGTTTCAAGGAAAGTCGCATGTAGTGCTTCAGACATGCTTCATTGGAAACTTCCACCTTTCTCTTTTTTCCCAAATTCGGACATCCCGAACCAAACGGAAATTGAATGGGAAAGGCATCTTCTAAATTGATTTCATGTCCTCTCAAGTAGGTACCACCATACATCAACATAGTTGGTGCAGTTGAGTCCAACATAGCCTGTACAAAGTCTTCTGTGCTATCAAAAACTGAATTGTCTGTGGTTGGATTCTGTGACTCACTTGAAAAGTAATACGTCTTGCCTTGGATCTGACATTCTAATTCAGGAGCAACCGGATCAGAAGTATTATTTTCATTGTCATCATCTTGCAGTATGATCACAGGATTTGGACATTCATCGGGGGGCAACACATCACTGTATCCCTTATGACCTGATTCCTTGATGAACCATGTTAAAGATCCATGAAAAGGTCTGTGTCCAATTCAGCTTGCCTCCTCACAACATTTTTCTGAGCTGGCGTCATTCTGCCACACAGTACCACATAAATGTTTTTCCCACCAGTAGAACTCCGGTACTTATGCAGTGCACCTCCTACATGAGACTGATCAACGCTGAACATGGAAAAATGCCCTTTCAGAGATTTTTGACTTCCGCCAGTGTAAGCATGAACATATCCAAATGGCCTCACTGGACTGATTGATGCACAAAGAAGGTCATCCAAATCAATTTCGGCATTAACGCTTCGATTCTTGATATTGCCATTTTTATCTTGAAAATTGATGACATCAGGAATGTGACCTATTGCGAATCCATTGGCGATTGCAAATTTGGGCGGTTTGTCTTGATCCTTATTTCTCAAACAATTTAGGCTCCCATAGCAGGTCTCACAACACTCATACCCTTTCTGATCTACCGGAGCCCTGGGAGAAAGTAACAAATGCTTCAAATCACAATCCTCAACTTGGTACTGTTTCACCAATTCTGGATGCATGGAAACACCATCATAGTACTCCTCATAAGCCGACACAGCTAATTTTGATGAGTTCTCCAACAATGTTTTTTTCTCAATGAATTTGACATCTTCCAATCCAATGATGAGGCGGTCACAAACAACGCATACATGTGCACGGTGCCTATTGATATCACCATCAACAGCGGTTGACAGGCATATTTTCTCTCTGATCTTCTGAACAATTTTTTCCATTTCTGACTCGCTCAACTCTCTTGGCAGGAAACCTTGGCTATTTAACAAATTCTGCTGACTGTTTAAACGTCTTGATGAATTTTCACTATCTACGCATTGGCTTCCATGAGCGGTATAACCCGTTTTGTTAAACTCAGATGGACAAAAGGATGATTGCTGTCCTATAGATTTCTTGTGATGGTAACGTTTCATTCTTTTCTCACAAATTACGTTTGCGTTGGCATCATAACTAGCTTTCTTTTTCTGACATATGGTGTCTGCATTGATGGTGTAGTGAGCCTTTCTCTTATCTCTGATAGAATCTGAGTTGGTTTTGTATTGATGCTTTTTTGCTGGCGGATAGAATCAACTGTAGTATCATAGTGAACCTTCTTTTGCTTACATATGGATTCCACATTCATTCTATAGTGAACCCTTCTTTGCTGGCAGATAGAATCAGAATTAATTTTATACTTGGCACGTTTCATCTTGCAAATAGACTCTCTGTGGCTCTTGTAGTAGGCCGCATTTTTTTGGGTGGATTTGAGGTTCTCTTCCTTTGCTTTTTGTTTGTACTTCTTATTCCTTTGTTTCTTATCATTTTTCATTTTAATCAATTTTGCCTCCAAGCTAATTTGTTTCACTGTTTCATAGAATGAATCAACTATACAAAACGAACACAAATATGAATTAGGTTAAAAATGGATTAAGAAATCAGCAATATCACGTGAGCTCACATTCACTATGATTATTGTTCAATTCTTTTGTGGTACTATTGGACATTGTTTAAAACGTGTAAACAAGTGATGCTTATTATCTTGTTTCAAGTGGTTATGAATAAAATTTGATAATATTATGATGCTTTGTGACGTGTTGTAGTGTGTGTTCATAACATAGAACATTCATACTGGGATTGGTGATTAATGGGCTGGTGTATACCTTTCTTCTGTGTGATTACGTTGAAAGCATTTTTATGTCTTTTGGCGACGCATTGGAGTGTATGTTCCTAACCTTGAAAATTAATGCTGTGTTGGGTGATGCATTTTGTTGTTTCATATTATGTACTAATGTTGTCATTAGTGTGTTAACGTTGAAAACATTATTTTGGTGATCATGGTAATTAGTGTGTTTACGTTGATTTTTTGCTGATGTGTTGTTGTGATGCGTTTTGTTGTTTCACGTTGTGTACTTACATTGTAATTAGTGTGTTAACGTTGAAAACATTATTTTGGTGATCATTGTAATTAGTGCGTTTACGTTGAATTTTTTTGCTGGTACGTTGGTATATGTCTTCCTTCTGTGCGCTTACGATGAAAGTATTTTTAATTCTTTCGGCCATGCGTTGGCGTGTACATTCCTAACATTAAAAATTAATGCTGTGTTGAGTGACGCATTTTGTTGTTTCACGTTTTAATTAGTGTGTGATAATTGTTATTAGTGCGTTTACGTTGAATTTTTTGCTGATGCGTTGGTGTATGCCTTTCTTCTGTGCGAATACAAAAACATTTTTTGGTGATCCGTTGGTGAATACCTTCCTTCTTTGGTATATGTCTTCCTTCTGTGCGCTTACGATGAAAGTATTTTTAATTCTTTCGGCCATGCGTTGCGTGTAATGCGTTCCTAACATTAAAAATTAATGCTGTGTTGAATGACGCATTTTGTTGTTTCACGTTGTGTACTTACATTGTAATTAGTGTGTTTACGTTGAAAACACTATTTTGGTGATAATTGTTATTAGTGCGTTTACGTTGAATTTTTTGCTGATGCGTTGGTGTATGCCTTTCTTCTGTGCTATATGTCTTCCTTCTGTGCGCTTACGATGAAAGTATTTTTAATTCTTTTGGCCATGCGTTGGCGTGTACGTTCCTAACATTAAAAATTAATGCTGTGTTGAGTGACGCGTTTTGTTGTTTCACGTTTTATTAGTGTGTCTTACGTTGTAATTAGTGTGTTTACGTTGAAAACACTATGTTGGTGATAATTGTTATTAGTGCGTTTACGTTGAATTTTTTGCTGATGCGTTGGTGTATGCCTTTCTTCTGTGCGCTAACAAAAACAATTTTTTTGGTGATGCGTTGGTGAATACCTTCCTTCTGTGTGCGGATAACAGAGGTAGCAACATACTGGATAGTAACTACTTACCATTGAAAGCCAAAATGACTTCTGTGTAGGTAACCTTAGATTAGAACCACTATATTACCTCACAAGATCATAAGTGAGATTAAGATATATTTTTAAAGGTAAGCACACATGAATAAAACATAACTACCCATTCATCTAAAACACAAAAACACCATATTTATAGGTAATGAGGAAATATTAGTTAACGTTACCTAAAATAGCCAAAAGTGAAAAAAGTGTCTCCTGGAGAAGGAGGAGAAGGAGAACAAAACAAATCTCGGTTGCTGACAAACTAAGATTTTTTCAAGAAAAAATCTTGATAAAAAAAGTTCTCTCCCCGCTCTCCAATGAGGGGGTACAAAAGTGAACGCAGATTACTATATATTATTTAAATTCAGATACATAGACAATTTATATTTACTGCAAAGCAACTACCATAAAGATGCAAAGCTACTAAATGGAAAAAATAATGTCATCATAACTTCTAGAAAAATTACCATGCATCATAAAACTTGAGCTATTTTTGGATATTCCCACAGCCTCATTTGGTAATTTGTTTGAGTCGTTAGTGGTATCATTCTTATGAGTAGCTAGCATGTAACGACCGATATCATAGTTTTGAATTTGATAATGGGGCAATTCTAGAAGTGGTTTTGTCTTTGGTTGTGAATGGCTTAATGTGCACCAGAGAAGGTGAGATGTTTTTATGGATAGCATAGATTTCATTAGCCAGATATTTTTGATGGTGGATTCCTGATTTTCTCATCCAAAGAATCAAATCAGTTTAATACTGTCTCTACTGACCAAAGGCTGACGTCGAAAGGAGGCAGATTTGGAACCTCTGTCAACATTGCCTCTTGCCTGAGGCATTCCCACTGATTTGGATGATGAGTTGATGGCATCCCTTCAGAGCTGCCTTGATTCTCTCAACTGTGAGAATGTTACTGCGGCCCTTGACCTTTACGTACCCACACTGAGTGTAGCAGCAATGTCCAATGCCAACACTGTGCCAGAGGCACCAAGTCCAGTCAACAATCAGCAGGAGTTCTGTCCATCTTTGTCAATGGAGAATGGAGGCAGGTGGAGATGAAGCCGCTGGATCCTCCTGAGCCAGTCTTAAACCTGTGCCCGAGGAAAACAGTGCCCTCTCCTCTCTAGATGATGACTTTTCCATCCATGAGTCCAAAAGTGGTGATGGATACACCAGACGGTGCAAGCTTCTTATCGATTCTCATTTCCCACAATACCATATCCTCAGCTGATGACTGAGGAAGACAGGAGAAAGTCAAAGGAGACTACACCACCTTGCTCGCTGCCTAGGGTAAGTCCTTCAGTGGGAACAGGATGTCCCCAGCAAGGACCGACTGACTGGCAGGCTGGGAGGCAGCAGGGCAGGAAGAAGTCAGCAACCCATATGGCAGTTGACAAGTCTGATGATGATGACAAGACAAGGTCAGAAACACCGGAGGTTATGGTGCCCCTCCCCCACCTGCAAAGCCTCTTGCCAATCAACTAACTTTTGGTGACACAGGTGTGCAAGGAGGCAGTGGAGGTGACCCCAATGATGAGTGGGAAAATGAAGGGGATGACGAGCGGGATGACGATGTTGCTGACAACCTCAGCACTGAATTGGACACCATCCTGGAGGACCCAGAGCATGTGGGAATGGGCAAGTTCTACAAAGCCGGAACCCCAAAGGGAAGGCAACAGTTCACCGACCATGACACCAATGCCATCACAGTCTACTTTGGCATGTACAGTGAGAGTCACCTTGCTGAGTTCCTCCACAAACACTGGAAAGATAAGTTCACCCAGTGGCAGAAGCATCACCTGAGTCCTAATTGTTCAAGTCTGAATTCACTTTGAACCATTACATGTAAGATATCTTTTGCCAATGGTGTGGCTGCAGTATCCAACCCCTGAGACCCAGACCAGCTTGCAAGACCCTTTTGGACTATCTTGGGAGCTCAAGTTCAGCTCCACACAACCTCAGGTTGTTGAGATCACCTCCTCAAATTTGCTGCCACTATAGGTGTAAAATGATAATGATTCACTGTGCACCACATAGAAATTGGTATATTTTCTACCCTGACATTGACGTCAGTTAATGAAAGTGTTGAAAATTGTGAGACATCACATCATGATGGCACATGATTGCATCCACAGGCGTGATATTTCTTATGGTAATTTCTTAATAAAATAAACTACAGACAGACTATCGGACATTTTTTGTTCAATTGTGTAGAATCTTACGCAGGAATAGTATGCCAAGTCTGTAGTGGATCGAGTCCCGGTGATGGTTCAAAGTGAATTCAGACTTGTACTGAATGGGTGATGGTCTTATCACCCCAGCAGCAGGATGATATCAAGTTTGCTGCATGGGCCTGCCGGCATCAATGGCACATCCTTTGGCCCCTGAGTTATGTCACAGTCAAGGAGCTACCCATTTGTGCCTATATGAACGTGAGAAGGAGGGTAAAATCACCAACCAGATGCTTCCCGACCTCATGGATATCACCAAAGGGAGGGACCAGGGACACAGCACCATATCCACGCATTTCTGGGATTTTGAGACCTACCGCTCTCAGCACTGTGGGGTTGAGCAACCCCTGAATTGGGCGGTGTGACCAACGTTGCCAGAAATCTGCTGGAATTTGGTAGAGACAGCACAAGTGCAGGGTGAAGGCAAGAAGCCTGACTTCTTTTGCCTCAAGGAGACTGACTACCTCTGTAGGCATTTCCCCATGAGAAACTACTCCGGTGGGCTGGCCTCATGCAAGTCACATGAGGACCAAATATTTGCTTTTCTCAATATAATCCCTAAGGACTTCTGGAATAGTCAGCCCTTGGTTCCTAGGGCATTATTGAGGGTGACAAATCACACCCCTGGTTGGCAAAGTCATCCCTCACCTTACCCTGTCCATTAATGTCAAGGAGTATGGTATGGCCGCTGTCAAATGTACAAATGCCAACATGTGCCCTGCCTCTGGACAGCATTCCAACAAGTGGCATCCAACATGCAAATCTTCCTGGACAACCACCTTGAAGTGCCATCTTGTAGATGACAAAGTGTGGACAATTGAGGGCCTCAATTACTCCAAAGAGATATGGAAGGTCATGGCCTATGAGCAGAAGGTACAGGTCTTGTTGCTTTGCAAAGCCAAAATCATGAAGTTTGCAGTGAGGCAAACAACTCTGCAAGGTCTGGATACACTCTGATGGATGCATGCAACTAACTCGAGTCATTGGCACAAGTGGTCCAATCTCTTGATTCCAACCACGAGGTTAAAACTGATCATTGAGCCGTCATGCAAGCCCATGTCAGCGTGGATTGAGCTCCCCCAAGCAGGAGCGGAGTTCAAGTTGTTCATGTGACTCCCATCAATTGAGAGCTCATAAGAAACACCATAGACGCTGACAGTTTGGACCGTCAGTAGGTTTGGCACTTGATAGTCTCTGTGGGACACAGTCCTGGGGGACTGGTAAATTGTTTGATGTTTGATACTTGTCAGCAAAGCCCTGTGTTGGGTGTACAGTTGGGTACACATCGATTTGTGTGAAGCATGCAGACTGTGAACTTGTCCCGCATGGTTGGCAGTACCCATAGCCAAAATAATGTACTATGAGTGGAGTTAGACTCACATGCTGACATTTTTGCTGTGAGTCAACATGACATTGTATTTCACATGTATCCTAAAGTAGTTATGGTCAGTAGTTTTGACCCCTTGCAACATGCCAGGATACAAGGAACAACTTGATCTTGACAATCAACCACACCATCTATGTGCCTGTGGTTGAGTATTGTCTACTCTGGCCCATGCAATGCCAGATGAATGACGTAGCAATTCATGAGGTTCCAAAATTCCTCACCACCAACTCCACTACCTCAACCCATTCCATCCTGATTGCCGGCCCTGTCGATGATGTCCACCCGTACACCATCCAACTGCAACTTGAGGGAGTTGTCTGCTATTTTGAATATTCCCTCCCAACTTCTGCTGAGTACAAGAACTATGAGATTCCTCACTTGGAGTTGAAGGCTGCAAACATGACCTGGGATCCTTACTACAAAAAAATTCCTCTCTCAAAGAGAATTGCCTTGATTTCTGGGGAGACTTTTTGATCTGGACTGCGCCCAGTGATGGCCCACACTGTAGAGCCAAGATGGGAACACTTTTGGCCAATGCCATTAGTGGAGAGGAACCCCACTGAAAATTTAGTCAGTTTATCTGCAGTATGCTGCTGCTGATGTGACTGATAACGATAACTTTGGCACTGCTCTAGAGGCAGCATGCCAGGTGGTGATGTTGTGAACTCTCTGTACCCCATGAGACTTAAGTCATCTGTGGAGTCCACTCAGGTAAACAGCAGGGGGGCGTGGACTGCATCACTCTTGTCAATTGCTGACAGATCCCATGACATAAGGCAAAGAACATGGTACAGCGGACCACACAGTGTGGTACACACACTCTCTTGCATCTGACATTGTCAAGGCATTTTTGGACAAATGAACAGATGCATCACGAGCATGGGATGCCCTGCAACCTCTTTAGCAATGCCATGGTCTGTCCGAAGGTCCCATCAGCCCAAGACTATACAATGGTGCAGATCTTTCCAACTGATTTTGGGTGGAGGCGATGCTACCTCATGTCTTGCAAGGGTGAAGCACATGAGGCCCTTGATCTTCTTTTTGCACAGGAAGGTGGCCCGCCCAACATGATTGTAGACCATGTGAAGGAGATGAAATTGGGAGAGTTTGCTTCGAGAAGTGATAGAAGGCACCATGCTACTTGCAGAGCACAAAGCCCTATTCTCCACTGTCTAACTCTGCCAAGCAGGAGATTAGGGAACACAAGAAAGGCACCACTGGGAAGTTAACTAGGTCAGGTGTGCCTTGCCGGTTGTGGTGCTTTGAGCTGGGGTACAAATTGTATGTATGCACCCACACTGCACATGACAGCTATCGTTTATATGGTTGGGTCCCATGAGACTGTTGTCTCTGGGGAAACTACAGATATTAGGGATTGAGTTAAGGTCTGAGCTCACAGTGTTGCTTCTCCTGGCAATGCACTCATACTTGGCAAGTACTTGAGTCCCAGCTTTGATGTGGGTCCGGCTTCGACCCAACACATTATGAGGAGAACAAGGAAGTCAGCCATTCTACAATCTGCTCCCTCACTCCCAAGGAGTGTGCTAATGCCCCCTTATTCTAAGAACAGGTAGAGTTTTTGAAGGCAATCCAGGATAAATGGGACCAGAATACAACCATCAAGGACTTAAGTATTCACATCCTTGACCTTGATCCCAACCTGAAGAACAATAACCCTAGGACGATGATGACAGGGCCTCATTCCCTGAATTGGATGATGAGCTCGAGGACACTATATCCTTGTGAACAATGAAGTGCTCCTCTCCATGGGAAATGCCCAGGAACTTGTATAGGTCCTCTGCTGCAAGTGCAACCCCAATGGGAATCCGGTGGATTCCACTCAAGCAAACCCTCTGCTCAATACTTGCATTTACAAAGTCCATTTCCCCAAAGGGAGGACAGAGGAGCTGGCTGCTATTGTGATTGCGGGGGCTTCTTTCTGCTAAGTGTGATGCCAACAGTAACCAGTATGTCCTGCTGGATGTCATTGTGGATGACCACAAGGATCCATCCCTCATTGTGTCACTGAAGGACCAGGTGACAGTCATAATGGGAAGAAGATTATGAAATGCTCCACCAAAGGCCAAAGGGAGGGAGTTGAATTTAGAGTGGAAGGACCATAGCCCTTCTTGGCGGAACTTGACCAACCTCAAAGAGTCTCACCCTCTTAAGGCTGCAGAGTTTGTGTTTGGGAAATTGCTGATGAACCTTTATTGAACTGGTGGGTGAACTGGGCCATCAATGAAAGAGATAGGATATTCTTGACCTACAAGTGTACTCACAAGTATGGGATTGAACTCCCTAAAATGTGGAGGAACCTAATGCTAATGCTAATGCTAATGCAATTTTGTGCCATGGGTACCACCTTTTTGTGCAATGCAATTGAAAAGGAGGTGAAATATGTGTGTGTTGCATGTCATGTTCTAGGGGACAGTGTTGCTTCACCACAAGATCATCAGTACATCTGCGGCAGATGATCTTTGACATCAAAATGGAGGATTTATGTCATAAGGCTGAGTTTATAGCTGGGGGACATGTGACAAAGGCTCCAGCAACCCTCATGCCAGTGCGATGTGTTGAGAGACTGTGTGTATTGCCCTACTGCTACCAGTGCTGAATGATACTGACATGTAGACTGCTGATGTTCTGAAGGCCTAGATCACCATACCTTGCCACGAGATAATCTGGACCGCTCTTGGGAAAGAGTTTGATGACAATTTTGGCAGGAAAGCCATTGTGGTCCAAGCACTATATGGCCTAAGTCCAGTGGTGCTACTGTCAGGGCAGACCTGGCAGGGTGCATTTGCAAGATGGACTGTTTCTCATGGCCAGTTGACCCTGATCTGTGGCTCTAAGTCTAAGAGCAAACAGACTGGAAGGGTAGAAAGTATTATTCTTAAAAACCTGTTACTTTGATGACCTGCTAGTGGTCCAAATGCAATGATTTACCTCAAAATAAATTATCCTCTATTTTTTCTGAAAACTGGCTCAGGTCACAAGCTCCGTATATGATGTGCGTCCCTATAAAGGACCCCTCATATGTGTTTGATGATAAAATGTCCACTGTCACCAATATGAGCAAGCCTAAGCTAACACAAAGAAGTCTAACTCAATCTGATACCATGCAGTATGTGAGGGTGTTGCAATGGGCAAAGTCTTTGTCAATTTGTCACCCACATCCCAACCAAGAAGAATCTTGCTGACCTGTTCAACAAGGTGCTGTATGGTCAGACTCATAGATTTTTGGTTGACCGGAAGCTCTGGGATGTGTTCCCCAGGGACCAAGTGTTACAGACTCTCACCTGCTAGGGTGCAGCAAATGCAAATGACTTTGTCTTTGAGCTTCTTGGTGTATTGCTTTGTTGATGTGATGTCTATCACATTGTCTTCTTAGTCACACTTTGCCAAGTCTACAGGCAGAAGACCTGGTATTCCTTTGGGGGCTGATAAAATACAAGGGATCATAGGTAGTACTATACTGAGAGGTCCAAGAGATCCTCAGGGCTCTTGCAGATCCTCCAGAAGATCTTCTGTGCGCAAGCAGAAACTGCGAGCACAAAGAGAACCCTGATGTTTTACGTAGGAATTTTTGAGCACATGTGCGTCACATGATCACATGAGTAAAATTGTTGGTGTCACCAGCATCGTCATAATTCTAGAAATATCAACCTCTGCAACAGAGTTACACATTGGGGCTAGAAGGCCATTAGTTCTGTTTTTTTAACTGGTCCGACAACCATATCAGCCAAGGCTCCAGGAATCAAATCAGTACTCCTGGTAAGATACAGGCTGTGGCTCTAACTACTCTACCATATAAGCCCCATTACAGATAACACCAGTGAATAAGTAACACCAGGCGAGTCTCACTAGCATCAGTGTTTTTTTGGTAATTAATCTGCTCAAATGGAACTAAGACCCTCAAGAATAGTTTTTCCTTCACAACAGCAATAGACCCATATGCAATGCTCCCTGTTATTCTGGATTGTTGCCAAGAAACCTCCAATGCTGATGGAAGTCACCACACGACTTGTGCACCTGTCATTCTGGATTGTTGCCAAGAAACCTCCAATGCTGATGGAAGTCACCACACAACTTCTAGGTTACAAATTACTGTTTTTGGTTACTGTCCCAATGCACAGTAATCAGTAACCGAAAAAAGTAACATACTGGTTACTCAGTAAGTTACTGAAAAAGTCTGTAAATGTGACTGTCACATGAGGCGTGACTCCTACCCGATTCCTACTCATCTCTTAAGCAGTAACTTACTGTTCATTTAAGCCAAAACAGTAACCTGGTAGATTACTGTATGATTACTGTCTGATGTGACACAATGACATATTTTACCCATAAAACCCTAAACAGTAACCTGGTAGATTACTGTATGATTACTGTCTGATGTGACAAACTGACATATTTTACCCATGAAACCCTTTTTAAAATGACACCAACAAGAGATAAAAGACATGCGACATGCTATCTTTCTATATGATTCAGCCATCATAGTTGTCAGCATGTTTATGTCATGTTAGATTTAAAGAGGCTTTAAAAAAACCCAAAGTACACTATGTAAGTCCAAACTTCTTTGGGGAAATAGCTTCTCTATCAAAACCGAAACAACTGCACCCATGTCCCTCTTACTCTGAATCCTCTTCACTATCACTTCGAACATCACATAAAAGCAAACCCTTGAATGGAATCATTCTATCCTTGGGATCATACTCATCACATTCCCCCTTCTGATAAACTTTCAACGTGGTACTCTCCTTGTAGTATTCAGCGACCATCTCATAAAAATCATCAGAACCTGGCAACGCCCACAAATCCCACAAATCATCACTTTGTTGATGATAAAACTTATCTGTGGCATACCCATCATAACAAACAAGCAATGCATAGTACCAGTTGTACCCCTCAACAGGCTCCAATACAGTTTTCTTGTCTTTGCTCTTGTAGCACCTCTGAAGAACAGCACAATTATCATCCATAGTCCAACCTATCTGATCACCTTTGTCCACATCTGAAAAGATCAACCCACCATATTTCTTGGAAAACTGAGCCTCAAAGAGCTGACATCCACTGCTGTTGAACCTGGTCTTCTCCCAATCCTCACACCATGCCCTAAAAATAAGAGTAATGGTTTTATCCCATGGAAGGATATCTCCCACACAAAAAGCATCAAACTTGCAAGTTGAAAAGTCATTATCATCATACAATTTACCAGCCCTTGATGCCATCTTCCATTGTTTTGCAGACCTCTTGTGACAGTAAGCAGCTGAAACATATGCCTGCTGCATAGTCTTGTACAGCCCAAGGCGATTCTTCTGGCCAGTCAGCTGCCTCTTGTTAGACTTCCAGTGACGCTCCACTTCCCCAATCCCACATATCTTTGAAGTAACAATGCAAGCTAATTTTCCCAAGACTTCAGTTTTACCAAGACTGTACTTATAATGCCAATCAAAAGCCTTTGCGGTGTCCTGCTGAGCCAAATACCAAATTTTCTCTGAGGCAAACACTCCTTGTCTGTTCCTGAAAAGTTTAAGCTCACTCCAGAACTTGTCAAGTAGCGTTGCAGATAGAGTCATTCTCTTGAAAGTATCCACCTCAGTACTGGGAACAAACAGCTTTTCAATCAAACGATCAACTGCGTCATCATCTTGCTGGTGTCTGTTCTTCTTGGCGTGCTCAATCACAATGGGGACAGGACATAACAAATACGCAACTCTGACATAGTCAGACAACAACTTGGGCCTGTAATGCTTCCACCACCTATTCAAGTGGTAACGAAACATAGGAGATGGGTTCCAAGAGTCCTCTGCCACTTCTGGAGGTTCTTCATCCGTTTCCATTCCACTTGAATCAGATTTAGAATCGGTTTCACTTTCATCCTCTGCTGAAGCCTCAGAATAATATGCTGACAAAAAAGAATTAAATGTTAGTAACTCATTGAAAACATGTGCCTTCCCACAACTTGCCTTCTTCATCCTCCTCATCCTCTGCTTGCTTTGGATTACCTCGCCTCTTCACTTTGTCCTCTACAGGATCCGGGTCAGGAAGATCCCCACATATAACCGTACACAACTTCTGTGCCACCTCCGCTCCTTCACCACTCTCAATCTTACTGCAAATGTTACCAATTCCGTCATCCAGGAGACGATCCGCTTGCATAACGTAGTACTTCACCTTATCAATCACAGGCTCTTTCATATCTGCAAGACAGAGAAGACGATACAGAGGATATAAAGCTTGTATGACTGAAAAGTGGTAGTCCCAGTAAGCCTCGCTCTTGATGATAGGAACAAGGAAATGGAACTCCTTCATCTCCAAGAAAACTTTGCTAGTGATGCATTCACAAAGGACATCCTTCAGGCGGTACACGCGTAAGAGTTGAATGAACTCACCACCCATCCTGCACTCCGATGGCTTGATGACACCAATTTCTCTGCCATTGTTATGCATCTTTGAAACTCTGCAAAATAGGGAGTGAGGAGCATGTCGTTTTGCACCAAATACATTTCTTAACTGTTGTGAAGAAAAAATGGATAATTAGTAATGCATCAAAATGAGTAAGTAGCATCAGAAGACTTACCATCTTTGCAAACTTGCAAAGAGCAAATATAGGAGCTGCACGGTACAAACGACCAAAAATCAATGAAACAGTGTGCTCAGTTCCAGTTTGAACAGTCACCTTGGGGTAATGTTCCTCCAACAACTGTGCAGCCTTCTGAATGTTGGAGGCACCATTGAAAACAACCAAATCTATGTACTGCTTGTCCGGGTCAATCTCCTTAAAGACAGGCAAGAACTTCTTTGCAATGTACCAAGCATCCTTCTTCCCCCCATCGCTCATGTGCTGGGAACAATCAACAACATCAAGCATAATACTTGGAGCATCTGGATGACTCCCCAACATATTGATCAGGGGGATCCTGCGGATAGTAGCTCCATCCCCAAAGATACTTATCCCAAATGTTGGACCGCCACCAATGAGTCTCTCCATTTCCTCTCTACGTGACATAGGCCAATTATCTACCCTACAGTAGTACTCTAGGGTAAACTGAAAGATACCCTTAATTTCTCAGGAGATGAGGGATATCTCCCAATAATGGCAAGAACCAGCAAATAGCAAGAATAGGTTCACTACCCAGAAATACCATTTGGGGGAATAATGCTTTATGTCATCAACTAATGACATAAAGACACACCATATCTGTGTAGGATCCTACACAGTTTCATTTTGTGCAATGAAGCATGTTTGCTTCATTGCTGCTTGTAACTAGCAAACAACTTAACTCATAAAAATCAATCTACAACAACGTATCTATCGTTTACTACCTAATAATAAATTACATCGAAACGGCTTAGGTCACTATCAATTGATAGCCTTTGCGTGACCAAGCAAGTTGTCTGTCCGACTCTCCACCATGCATCGTCCATCAGGTACATGTTAACCATGGTAGGTTTGTCTGTCTGTCGTCTGTTGCTCGAGGCCGTACAATACCCTGGGTATGTTAGGCATTGCGCAACTTGTGTTGTTTGACTCCAAGTGCGTAGCAATAGCCAAAATTGAGCTAGGAGTTTATACTCCGCCAGTTGAAGTGAGTTTTCCTCACAGGCGGGCACATGTCATTGAGACAAGTAGCCATATAAACAATTGCCCTTGACGTCAGTGAGGGCTAGATCCCACTTGACGCGGGTATACTCTGCTTTTGTTAGCAGAGTGCGCGAGTAGCACATAGTGCACTTGACGTAAAAAAGACCACTCGTGACGTATTTTACGCACAAGTAGTGGCATAAAATTTACTTGCAATGTAGCTTGTAATAGCCCCTCAGTGAGCGAGGAGGCAATAAATATAAATGCCTTGGGTTAAGTTTTCCCCCCAAAAATGAGCAATATGTGTACGTTCTATTCTGTATAGAACTAAAAACACGATTAGACTAATAATTAGTCCATACCCGTGATCAAATGCAGATGCAGTGATGACACGGAGTATAAGTACATAGTCAAATAAAAGGCAGTACAAAAGAAAAGATCTTCTAGGGCCTAAATGGATCCCACGAAGAATTCTGCATAGCCTCTAAGGCTTAAAAGGCTTGCTGGTGACCCCCAAGAGGTTTTAGTCACTCCAAGGACTCGCGATCCCCCAGGAAGTTCTCGTCGCTGACGTGTTTTGCACTCCAAGATTTCAGTTCCCTTGTTCGTTTGCATGGTGCCGGTGGGAGTAACGAGGAAACACTGCACGGGCATAGGTTGGACGCGGGACTCAAGGTTACAAGGTTGGCTAAGAAAAAAACTCATTGGGAGATGCAATCACGCAGGACTTTGTCCCACGATCGCGGATTAGCCCCATTTAAATGGGAGCGAGTCACGGCACAGCCCATTTCAGAAATCGTATCGCGACAAAGCCCTCGCGATCACGATCTGATTAAAACGACCACATGATGTGTGTCTAAGCCTCATCGGGCCCAGCCCATGAGAGCAAATGACCGGTCTAGGAGAGAACACTGATCTACTCCGCATATGGGCATAGGAGCACTATATTGCCCTGTACTGGTCCAAAACATGAGCGTGACGCGGAGTAGCTACTCCAAGTCCCTGAACGCATGGGGGCGCAAGTAGGACCCGTAAATCAACTATGTGTCGATCCCCAGAAATACTCATGTCAAAATTCTCGCGATTTCCAAATTGCGCAAGAATGCTGCCTGGTATTCGCGGTTTTCATCTGGAAAACACGAAACTTGTTGATTTCTTCGTGAAATCCAAGTAAAAAGGAGAGAAAAGTCCACTAATCAAAAGATTAGCATGAGAAAATTGCCGAACTGTCGGACCTCGAACTGTCGGGTGCCATAGAACCCGAATTGCCGGGTATCTTTCTCAATAGCGAGACTACTTCCTCGACTTTCACAAGAAACAGCTATGTAGCTGTGCAAGAAAGAGTACATCCTCTGGTCCGAGGAAAACAGAATTCAGAGCCCAAACAAGTTTGGAATTATTTAATTTGAAATTAAAGAGCTCGTTGAAAAAAAAATTAATCAGAATTCTACAGTCAAGTTAAAATAACCTGACATTCAAATACCTTGCTAAATGTAAGAATGACACAAAAATGCCTAGAAAATTTCTGGATGGTGCATTGTTTTCTCGAGAAGCTGAATCCTTCTCCCACGTAGAGAAACACACACAAGTGCAATGTAGCACTAATTACAAGCAATGGTATAAAAAGCAACTGGAAATCAAACCGTGTTGGGTTCCGAACCCCTAACATGGTGTTGCTACAGTAACAGTGAAAGCAAGAAGGACATAGTCCCAAGCTTCCCACATGTTCCAATGTTAGGAGCATACATATGTTTTCCCTACCCTGCTAGGCTGGTGTCAAACTCTTGGCGCACGCAGGATGGGTTCTTCCTACTTGAAAGGAAGGGAAAAGTCACATGTTCTGAGTACATGTTCCCAGAGTGACTAAGCCAGCATATGACTTCAGTCTTTAGTGAATACAAGGACTGAGTTATAATTGTTCCAAATTTCTGAGCAAATAACAACATAAAATATTATGTGAAGATCAATTTCACCTTGCTAGTGATAATTGATGTAAAATGTCTGTTAAAAATCTGTGGACCCAAGTTGAAATAAAACCTGGCAAAAACAGATCAAGCACATAGCTAACCACTTAAGTGCAGGGCTTGTTTGGAGCAAGAATACTCATGATCACCAAGCTAACCACTCTTGTGAATACTCATTTGGAGGTATAATAGAATAACAGACCTTCCAAGTAGCGTCAAAAAAAATAATGACACTTGTTTACACTAAAAACTCAATTTCAAACATGTTACTGAGGTTTCTCACAACAAGAGAAACTGTTTCACCGAGTTTTGGTGTCTTGGAAAAAAGTGCCTGTATATCTCTACTTTTCAGTAGAGGTAGGTTTACAGCCTATAAAAACAGAGCACAACCAGTCAAAAAAAACAAGGAAAAGGTGAGGACAATTTACCTTGGTGACTGGAGGGTTTATTTGACAGCCGACGTCAGAACTGGCTGTACAAGAACATAACACCCAAACCTAAAAGAAACTACTGTAAAGTGAAAAGTGATTCTTAAAAGAAGTAAAAAGGACAAAAAGTTAGGAAAATTGTCCGAACTCAAAGAATCCTTACAGTACTGTAAGAGTTGATATGTTCAACTCTGCCATTATATAAGACTTCATGACAAGTCAATAAATCATTAGATTGGATACTGATGCATCCAGAACCCATTTCATACCTAGAAAAACTGAAAAAGGTCTTACCTGTTCAAGTCTAGCAGAAACAAGCATGGGTTTTCCATGTGCCTCACAAGCACATTCAATGGAATCAATGATGGCCATATGGTTCTGAACAGAACTCATTTGGAGTACTCTGATAGTCTCCAAAGGCTAGCTTGGAAGACCACCTTAAACAAGGTTAGGATGGACTTACCAAGCAGCGAGTACCGGTTTGACTGACAAATTATAACACCTCTGCACAAGGACAACAAGGGCTTCATAACAGACCCAAAGTCTTTTTATGGCAAAAGCACAATGCTTGCAAGCAGTTAAACTTGCTAAACATTTGCCAAAAAAGGGGGAACTCACAAGTCACTGGGTGGTCCAGTACCAGAGAACCTTGGGCAAGACAACAGGCTTGTCTCGCCTCACTCACAACTAGGGTTGTAGAGGAGGAGGTACACCGTCATCAATAGCCACTAACATGGCACATGAGACAAGGTGCACAAAAGAAAGACACATGTATGTTAACCATCACCAACTCAGATTGGGGTGGCTCGCATTCTAGTTCAGCTTGCTGAACTAAGAGTCCATAAACACAGAATAAGAGAAAGAAATCCTTGACCATGTAGAAACATTATGGGATATTCAAACAAACTGTGTAAAACTAGATAATGGGCTCACTGCGACTCAATACCTAGTATTTGATTTGGTATCCATAATAGGGACTCATAGGGTCACCAAAACACCTTGTTCTTTGTTAAGCACTAAGGGGATTACCATAGGTAGTGCAACTAAATGTAGTGCAACAAACCATAAAACAAACCTCAAAATCATATGAGCACAAGAACACAAAAGATCTGCAATCTTTGTTCTTGTAAAAACCACAGCACAGAGAATTGTGAGTATCCCTTGCTAACAGGGAATACCATCTCGGATAAGTCACACCATGAACATCTCTATTGAGAGACATGTAGCACCATGTTGGCATGCAGTGCAAACAAAAAGCAGCTATACACAGAAATACAGTATGGCTTAATTAACTAAGTCAAATCCAAATAGAAGACAACAATTATGTTGTCAACATCAAGGAAAAATTCGCTTCTCCAAGATGTTTGCTGTGAAGTCACAATATGGTTTCATACACCATAAGTACCAACCCCCCAATCATTGCAATTGAGAATGAAGGTATTCCCTCATCCAAATGGGTGCAAAACGCAGTGACGACCATTGTGGTCTGGCAACAAGCCCACAAGAACAACCCGCTGCATTTTGTTTTTGGTTGTTTTGTGTGATGTACGTGCCTTGTAAGGGTGCTGTGTTGTGAGTTTTACTGCAAAAGTACGTAACTCAACAACCAGCCGGAGTTACAGGGTGTTATGAATATTGGCGTGTTGCACTTGACAAGGAGAATCCAACTGTGTGGGATGAAACGTCTAAATTGGGCATTAAATGCCAGAAAACAGATATGTACAGGCACTCGCGAAGTTGAAACCTATAATAAGTAGTTTCCTATAATCCGGGTTTTACGGTAGACTGATTTGATTTTCAAATCTATTTATTACTTGACGAAAATTTCAGCTACCACAATCCAACAAAAACTAATTTCATTGATGGACTACTACTTGTTATGCTCAACACTAAACAAAGCTTCACTACTTTTGAATGTCACATTGTGTGATAACAAATATTCAAGCAAACAAAAACATCCTAATGCAGTGCTGGATATCTGACATAACACATGCTTCAAAATTTACCATTGCTTCTCTTGGATGTGTCCTGCCGAGCCCACAGTCATTTCATCATTTCTCTCTTGTGTTGGATTGTGACACAACCTAGACATTTCATCACAAACATACCCATCATCTGCTTTCACCTGCACAAATCTTAATGTGTTGCAAGAACAGCCCAAAATATATACCATTGTTCACTCCTGGTTGATATGGTCCAGGGATACAACAGTCCCCCATGATTTCTAGACCATCTAATGTGCGTGGCCTCACTTTTTGAACATTGAAGGAGTGTGGTTATGACACTGCAAACGAAAAACACCGGTAACCTCCCCGTACACTCGCAAAACGTCAGAGTGTATGGGGAGGTTACCGGAATTTCAAGAGTGTACGGGAGGGTTACCGGATTTTTTTTACATTACTTAGGCCGCATTTTCGTTTATCACGCTAAGTTTTGACACAAAAAACGC
>JABMIG010000001.1:518225-552736 GCA_013187285.1 Cyclotella cryptica | reverse complement strand
GCCAAAACTCAGTCCACAGACTGAGTTTGGCATTCCGCCTTGGCCCGCCGTGTTGCCAACATCAATTGGCAGCGGCGGGTATAGTTTGATGGTGAGTTTTGATGAACTCAACTTTTTTCACCCTATTATACTCAACACATTTTATTTTTTTTCAATTAAATAGTTACAGGCCCAGTTCTGAAATCCCCAAAACTCAGTCCACAGACTGAGTTTGGGTTTTCGCTTTGCACCGCCGTGTTGCCAACAACATTTGGCAGGGGCGGGTATATTTTGGTGGTGAGTTGCATTGAATACAATTATTTTTACACCTTAGCTTGACTACATCTAATTTTCAATTATTTTATATCAGGCCAGGCAAGGGAACAGCCAAAACTCAGTCCACAGACTGAGTTTGGCATTTCGCCTTGCACCGCCGTGTTGCCAACAACGTTTGGCAGAGGCATGTAATTTTTTATGGTGAGTTATTGAAGTCATACTATATTTCAATTGTTTTCATTTCAGCTTAGTTTCAATTAAATAATTAATTTTCTTCTACCTAGGTGATAATATTGTCCACAGTATCGTTTTTCATCTTGGAGCAGCTTGGGGCTGAAATTTTGGCACCTGTGTCCTTTTGGTGGGCGATGAGTTGGGTGGGCCCCTAAATATGTAAATGTAGTATGTTTAATTATATTAGTGGAGATAAATTGCACATACTCTATTATTGTAGTTCAACAGTACGTAGCCCTCCCGGTAACCCTCCTGTAACGTTCCGGTAGGCCTCCCGTATGCTCCGGTAACCCTCCGGTACTCTCCGGTAGCCTTCCCGTAACCTTCCGGTTACCCTCCCGTACACTTCCGGTTACCCTCCCGTACACTTCCGGTATGCCACCGGTAAACATTTTTTTAGCTACTAAGTAATGCAGTTATAGCCACTAATTAGATTGATATCGATTCTAAGACTTACTGAGAAGTCTGTTTTCCTGTGAAAGCGTACCAATTCCTATCGTACGTAGAAAAAATCGAAAAGCTCCTCTTGGTCTCAAATTTCCGGTAACCTCCCGGTAGACTCGGTAACCCTCCCGTACACTAGTTTACCGGAGGGTTACAGAAGTGTACCGGGAGGTTACCGGAAGATACCATTCCGGGGCTCGGTAACCTCCCGTACACTCGAGTGTACGGGGAGGTTACCGGTGTTTTTCGTTTGCAGTGGAATAGCTTCAATGTATTGGGATTTAGAAGTCAGTCCCACTATGAATAATGAGCAGACAATCATTATATTGATCTTTTTGCACCATTGCCAAACAAAGTTGGAAAGAGTTTAAATAATACCCCATATGCGTCTTTACCACAAGAGGCAAAATTTGAATATGTGATCTGAATGGTCAGATGTATCATCCAAATCCAATGTCTTGGGTTGATGCATCTATATCTGAATGTCCACTGGTATTTGCACATTCTCTTCCTGTGGTGGGATAGCACGTTATGATGAACATACCCTGAGCAGATGGAGATTATGAGAGATTTGTAAAAATTCAATGAGCCCACCCAAAGTCAAAGTAAGACTCAATATCTACAATTTAGATTGTTTCAGAATCAACTTAGTGCCGTATTGATTAGGAATGTCCTCAGCAAGGTTGTTGAAATTGGCCTCAGATGGTGAGTTCTTTCATGACGGCATAGCTTTTGAACCTGGTTGCTATAGGCAATGCAGTAATACAGATGCATCATCATCATTGTCCAAAGGATGATCCTGTTGAAGAGAGAAGTTGCCGCCTGATAATTGATGTAAAATGTCTGTTAAAAATCTGTGGACCCAAGTTGAAATAAAACCTGGCAAAACAGATCAAGCACATAGCTAACCACTTAAGTGCAGGGCTTGTTTGGAGCAAGAATACTCATGATCACCAAGCTAACCACTCTTGTGAATACTCATTTGGAGGTATAATAGAATAACAGACCTTCCAAGTAGCGTAAAAAAATAATGACACTTGTTTACACTAAAACTCAATTTCAAACATGTTACTGAGGTTTCTCACAACAAGAGAAACCAGCCAGTTGGTGTCTTGGAAAAAGTGCCTGTATATCTCTACTTTTCAGTAGAGGTAGGTTTACAGCCTATAAAAACAGAGCACAACCAGTCAAAAAACAAGGAAAAGGTGAGGACAATTTACCTTGGTGACTGGAGGGTTTATTTGACAGCCGACGCCAGAACTGGCTGTACAAGAACATAACACCCAAACCTAAAAGAAACTACTGTAAAGTGAAAAGTGATTCTTAAAAGAAGTAAAAAGGACAAAAAGTTAGGAAAATTGTCCGAACTCAAAGAATCCTTACAGTACTGTAAGAGTTGATATGTTCAACTCTGCCATTATATAAGACTTCATGACAAGTCAATAAATAAGCATCACCCTGCTATTCATCACCAAGCAGTCCGGCCCCTCTTCTTAACAACTGACCAACCAACACTACCAAATTCGAAACTAACAGCACCCTGCATTCCACGCCACACATTACTGCATCGCCCCATCAGCAGACCAGCTGCTAGTGCCGCATAAACCAACACAGATACGGTCTACACCATACCGCTGCAAGGGTGTGCTATGTACACATACTTTACCTGTGTACCTCATTACTTACACAGCTTTACCTGTGTACCTCATTACTTACACAGCGGTACAGACTTAGAACTTTACCTGTCTACCTGATTACTATACGGTATGGCTAGCATACAACAGTCATAATTTAGTAATCACCTGATTATCAATATTTACGTGTTTGCTATGCTCAGCAGTTGAGCTAAGGAAATATTCAATAACTAACATGAAATAATGCTAAAAACTGTTGCTCAATCCATTAGCAGCAACACACACCCTCCATAAATGTAATGCATTAAGGCTGCTGGAGTTACTTTAGTCAAAAAATCAATAAGCCTCCAAGTTGGCACCATTCTACTTGCTCTGTACATCTTTGTACAAAGCAGAGGATGACAGGAAGATGTCTTGCTTAAAAAGGTTTCATCTGTTGTCCCAACTTTCTAAGTAACAACTTCAAAAGAAATTAAGGTTGTGATTCTTATTAAGCTTATGTTTGGTAATATGTAATATCATTTCATATTGGTAGAAATTTGGGCAATCATATGGCATTTTTCAGGTTACTGTTATGTTACACATATATGCACCATATTTCACAAGTGTTGTAAGCAATTTCATTTGGTACAACAGGTGTGCCAACTTCCTATCAATTCGATGATGGGGCCCGGGAAGCCCTGGTTGGTGGCTTCGGTAGTAGCTCCACTGCGCGGGGATCTTCGGAAGCTAAAGTCTCCGAGGTAGGCTAGGGCACTCATGATGCCTTCGTTGGATGACCTAGCTCTGCTGAGGTATTCAAGGAGGGTGGGATCGAATTCGGCAAAGGACTTGCCCACTGTTTTCCTTCGCGGGGAGCCCCCCCCCCCCCCCCTCTTCATGGGGGGGCCGCCCGCGCCGGCGCCCCCCCCCCCCCTTTTTGTTGGGCCCGCCCCCCTCCCCCCCCCCCGGGGGGGCCCCCCCCCCCCCCCCCCCCCCCCCCCGCCCCCCCGGGGGGGGGGGGCGGGGGGGGGGGGGGGGGGGGGGGGGGGGGCCCCCCCCCCCCCCCCCCCCCCCCCCCCCTCACTGCTACCGAAAATATAGTTGTGGTTATAGTTGCAGAAGAGGCCAACTATAGGTGCCTGTATGTAGGCTCAGGTATGTCTAAAAAATGATTCCAATTTAAATGTATTTAATTCCTATGTGAACTTGTTTTTGCTAGTTTATCATCGTGCGAATTATTTTTGCAACTATAACTCTTATCTTCGATATGCATTTTTTACTATAGGCCAACTATAAGTCCTTATAGTTAGGCCCCTAACTATAGATTCTAACTATAAGTCAACTATAGATTGCGTTTGGAACTGAAAAAGCAACTCCGACCAGTGGTAGGAGTAACATTTTGAGTACTTCTTTGCTCCAGCAAAAACTATTTTATACATTAGCCATTTGTTCAAATTATGCACAAAATCCGGCTTGGGGTGATCCAACATAATTCAATCTTATATTTTACTGCAGACTATACTATGGACACATGAGTCTGGCATGAATCGGCATCACAAATCAGTCAACAATAAAGCTAGAAGCTAGACACTGTGCTGTCAAATAAACAAAGTATCCTGCATTACTACCTGCATGCAATCTATGGTTCCCATTAACTCATCCAGCCGCTAAGGTCCATTAACCAATCGTAATTTGTCGTGTCTAACGGGAATCCTTGATTTTAGTCAAAAAGAATGGAAATTAATACCCGGCATTTTATATGAGCAGCAAAAAAGCAAAAAAGACTCTCACATGGAAGGTGTCACCTTTTCATGTGTTGCATTTTTAGTGCACAAATGATTAGTGTGGGTTGCAAATGTGTTAGGAAGAAATCAAATTTTGGTCAGAAATAAAATCAGTTCGTCAAGAGATGGTAGATATGACAACTTTTCAACGCACCACAGTGTTCACCAAAACACCGGAATTGATAGGATCTGCCTATGCCCCCTGCAAATGGTTCATGGAAAAAGTCAATAACTCTGCAAGAAAAAAGAAGCAAAGAATTAGAACGTACAACTTACACTGTTTTTTTGTGCTAACAACATATTCATTTGCCTCCCATCATCATCTGAACATAAAACGAATGGCAATATAAAGAAAAGAAAATAAGGGACAATCTGTTGAGAATGCCAATGCAATCAAAATTTCCACTTACCCAACACCACATTCCCCTTACATTCCCATTCCCCCTCTCTCTAATGAAACTGATGAATGATACCTGAAACAACCAAATACTTGATCGTAGAAAATGTCCAAATACAAAGAAATTGCACCTACCTCATACATGACATTCCCCACTCTACAATGCCTTTTGTCCCTCTGCTTCCCATGGGCTGCACTGCCCACATCTATCCCGCTGCTCCCTGCGAGTTGCCCCTGCTCCCTGCGAGTTGCCCCTGCTCCCCGCGAGTTGCCCTGCTCCCACTGCCCACATCTATCCCGCTGCTCCCTGCGAGTTGCCCCTGCTCCCTGCGAGTTGCCCCTGCTCCCCGCGAGTTGCCCTGCTCCCAGCCAGTTGCCCTGCTCCCCGCGAGTTGTCCTGCTCCCCGCAAGTTGCCCCTGCTCTCCGCGAGTTGCCCCTGCTCTCCGCCAGTTGCCCCTGCTCTCCGCGAGTTGCCCCTGCTCCCCCCAAGCCGCCGCCACAAGCCCTCCAGCTGCTCGTCTTATCCCCACAAGCCTCTCTGCCGCTCCTCTGCCCCCACAGCTCCTCTGTCCCCACAGCACCTGTGCCCACGCCGCCCTCGTCACACGCGACCCATCCCCTCTGCCGGTATATCGCAACAACACAGTAGGCCACATAGCTGAAACACCTATAATACACCAAGCCAAAGGGCCACATGAGCCATTGACACCGAAATCAAGTATCTCATTCTCACCGTTCTGTTTTGCATTCCCCCATCAATGTACATGGAATATGTGCCTCATGATGTTGGTGATTGATATAACTTAAAAAAAATGACAACCAAAGGTGTAACGGAAAACAAATAATACCTTTAGCATGTATTTCTGACTAATATAAAATTTCCTTCAATACAACATGTATCTCCTCAAACACATTAGATACAAAAAGGTCAACATAAAAGACTAGGTACAGTACATAATATTATATAATATTTTGTCTTGACACGTGGAATTCTCAATCCCCAAACAGGATTGTGCCCCACCAACACCACACATCATCTTGTCATCCTCTGAGCCTTCATCCGGCCATCATTTGAACCCTCCTTGCACCATCATTTCAGCCATCGTCATGCCACCCTTCTAGCCATCCTTGCTCGTTCAAGCCATCATCGCTCTCCCAAATTCGAGCCGGCATCGCCGTCGCTTGTTCGAGCCAGAATCGCCGTCACCTGTTCGAGCCAGAATCGCCGTCACCTGTTCGAGCCAGAATTGCCGTCACCTGTTCGAGCCCGCATCGATCTCGCAAATTCGAGCCCGCATCGATCTCGCAAATTCGAGCAGGCACCGATCTCGCAAATTTGAGCAGGCACCGATCTCGCAAATTCGAGCAGGCACCGATCTCGCAAATTCGAGCCCGCATCGATCTCACAAATTCGAGCCCGCATCGATCTCGCAAATTCGAGCAGGCATCGATCTCGCAAATTCGAGCAGGCATCGATCTCGCAAATTCGAGCAGGCATCGATCTCGCAAATTCGAGCAGGCACCGATCTCGCAAATTCGAGCCGGCACCGATCTCGCAAATTCGAGCCGGCACCGATCTCGCAAATTCGAGCCGGCACCGATCTCGCAAATTCGAGCCGGCACCGATCTCGCAAATTCGAGCCGGCACCGATCTCGCAAATTCGAGACCGACCTCCCAAATTCGAGCCGGCACCGATCTCCCAAATTCGAGCAGGCATCGATCTCCCAAATTCGAGCAGGCACCGATCTCCCAACCGGCATCGCTCTTGCACATTGGAGCCACATAGCTCTTGCAAATTGGAGCCTGCATTGCTCTCGCAAATTGGAGTCGGCATCGCTCTCGCAAATTCGAGCGGTCACCGTGCCATCGATTGAGCTGTCAACGCTCATCAATCAAGCCATCTTTGTGCCATCAATTGAGCCATCTTTCTGCCAACAATTGAGCCATCTTTGCGTCATCGTTCGTGTCAATCGAGCCGCGACAATCAACCAACCCCGGTGTGTTTGTTTTGCCCTGAGGCCATCAAGTCAACAAGACCTGTGGTTCATTGCTTGAAGTCAGCATTTTGACTGTGTTCACGAGTCTTAATACCATCGAACCAGTCATAATGTGGTCATGCATATAGTCAGGAGTGTACTATTGCAACAGACCATGTCTTCAAGTGATATGAACTCTTGTCTGTGTTGTGCATCTGTAGCGTCACAGCGCAGAAGCAAAACTGTGCCACTCCAAGTTTCTACTGATGGAGATGTTTGGGTTTGCTGCTCCAACAAGTCGTGTCTAAAAAAAGCAGTCTTTCAGATGTGTGAAAAACTTCTGTGAAAGCATCAGACAAGCTAGGATCCCAGACCATGTTATCAAGTCCAACAGATGGACAGAACTGATGATGCCAGTTTTTGATGATATAGAAAAACATCCAGTGCAAGACATGCATATCCCTTTTTGCATGTCATGTACAAATTCATCTGATCTACCAAGTGACATGAGCTCGTCTTTACACAAGAATCTTGCCATAGATCCACTTCCCTCTATTGCAATTGCTTCAAACAAAGAAGAGTTATGTGAAGATGTCACTAATGACTCTGAACACCTTGAAATTGCTCCTAAGAGACAGAAGATCTGCTCAGGCAGAGAGGCTACATCATTTGATGTCATGGCATATCTCTCTCAGTACTCTGTTCGGCAATTGCTGCCTACTAACTACTACTATCTTGCAAACAGACACAAAGGACAAATGAGCCCTCATTTTGATGGGGCCTTTTATGTTCCATCACACAAGCTCATCATTTGCAGCTATGCAAACAATAAACATCTATATGTTGATTTTCATGCTTTGGCCAGATCAGATTATGATGGCACACCAGCTATTCCACACATGGTACTGTCCAGATCAGACGCTATTGCATTGGAACAATATTACCTGCAAAATCAAGTGGAAGTGCCTTATATTTCAAAAACTAGCTACCAAACAATCAAGGTGTCTGATGTTCCCATGCCTGAAAGCCCTTCCATAACAAGGGATTGGATGGTGGAATATGTTGCCATCCAACAAAAAGTTCCTGTCAAACAGATTTCAAAGGACAATGGGAGAACAAATGTCCCAATAGATGAACTACTTTCCTGTCAAATCTTCTCTTGGAGACGTTATAGGAGGATGGCTGAGTTTGTCATTATTGCTGGAGATTTAGATTTAGATGGTGGAGGGAAAAACTGCTTTGCTGCAGAATGCAAAATCTTGTAAACTCAGCAATATCAAACAGCGATGTTAAAAGCTTGTACACCAACATACTTCCCTTCTGTGGCAAGAAAGGTTATGAAATGACAAGACTAAGTGGTTCAAATGGTTACACTTCGGACCAAACAACAAAAGACCTGTTTTCTGCACTGCATCGGAACCAATATCTCTTGCCTAACAAAGCTGGAGCATGCCTAGTTCTTCAAGCTCCTAAGTGGTATTGGATTTTATACACAAAACACAGTGTGAAACCAGGTGCACAATCTGTTGCAGTCCACAAATATTCACCTCCTAACAGAGGTGGATCAGTACTGTTGCAGGGCACAATAATTGACCATTTCCCAATCATTGGTGAATTTTGCTATGCAAAAATGATTGCAACATTGTTGTTTCAAAAATTGAACAACAGCTTTCTTGAGATTATTCATTCAAAGTTTGCTGTTGGTGCTATCAATTCTGAGCTGATGTCCATAGAATATTCGCGTAGGGTCTTTGAAACAAGTGGATCGTATGCAGCTATGGTAAGAGCATATCTCTCGTGCAACTCTATGTCATTAGTAACCTGGTCAGTTGGTCAGCACAATGACCAATTCAACAAAAAGGGGGAATCAATAGAGAATAAAATTTTGTTTGTATTGCCATCGTTGGAAACATTACCTGGTAGAGGAGGGTCATTCCCAAAAACTGAATATGTGTTTGCCTTGCTTGACTGGCAATATCAGTCTAGGTCTGTCAGAAGCTTTTATGTAAATCATGCAAATGATATGGGTATTGGACCGCCTAGTGTGACAGGTTCCAGACAATCACTGGAGTATTTCTTTGTACATGGAGGCAGCAGGGGAGGTGATTGGGCACATCGTTTTAATGAATATGGACAAGGACAGATACACTTCGATCAAGGTACTGGTAGAATAAGTCAGATGAATTGAATTATCATATCTGGAACTTTTATTGAACACAAAGCATTTAAAACATTCAAGCAGTAATTTATATTAAATTAATTTGAAAGAATATGCATCAAATGCATATGAACTAATAAACAAATAAAAAGAGGAGTATTGCTACATACACACAAACAGAAATATCACAAATCATAGAAAGGTTTTTGTCCTCCTGTATGTCTTACTAGTAATGCATGAGTGATCAGGGGCGGAGTTCACATGGCTAAGGACACCGACACAACTGCTTTATTGTAAATTGCAAGCATCTCAGCATTCAGAGACAAAATCCAATGAGATACCACCACAGAACATGTTCTTCCTAATTTGTGAACAAAACATGTCCTTTCAAATTAGTGAGATGCAGCTTTTATAAATACTGTCCCCCTGTACATTTTCAACACAACTGCTTTATTGTAAATTGCAACCATCTCAGCATTCAGAGACAAATTCCAATGAGACACCACCACAGAACATGTTCTTTCTAATTTGTGAACAAAACATGTCCTTTCAAATTTGTGAGGTGCAGCTTTTATAAATACTGTCCCCCCTGTACGTTTTACTAGTGAACCTGAGTGATCAGGGCAAGAGTTCATGTTGGGAAGGACCGCAGAGTCCAACGAAGCCACAAAGATGGTTGAAGCAAATGCAACACAAACACCGACACATATGTACTTGTAAATTGCTATCCCATCCTCAACAAAGAGGTACCGCTTGGTACAACAGTAGTACAGCATCCAACCAAGCAGCCAACATTGGTTAAGTAATATCAAACAAAAAGGCAATATACCATACCTTAATGTTGATTGTTGCATCCAACTGACAATGTCTGAGTGGTTAGAGCCAGATATAGCGTTGGTAAGGAAAGACAAAGTTGTGTGGCAGGGTTCAAGTAATCCTGCAAAACAAACAAATACACTGCTCCGCTAGCTATAGAAAATAACATCCCTCCAAATCACCCAAGATAATGTCACCCTCAGCTACTCTAGGAAAAAACTGTCTCCCCTTTACGTCTTACTGACAATGCCTGAGTGGTCAGGGCCAGAGATCATGTCGGTAAGGAGCACAACGTCCAACCAAGCGACAAAGACAAAGTTGCGTGGCAGGGTTCAAGTAATCCCTCAAAACAAACACAGACACTTCCCCACCCGCTATTGAATTGAAAATAAAGTGCCTCCAAGACACCCAAGACAAAATGCCACCCTCAGTTACCGTCATCTCCCCGGTCCATGCAGCTTTGAGGAGAAAACTATCCCCCCTGTACGTCTTACTGACAATGCCTGAGTGGTCAGGGCCAGAGATTGTGTCGGTAAGGAGCACAACGTCCAACCAAGCGACAAAGACAAAGTTGCGTGGCAGGGTTCAAGTAATCCCTCAAAACAAACACAGACACTTCCCCACCCGCTATTGAATTGAAAATAAAGTGCCTCCAAGACACCCAAGACAAAATGCCACCCTCAGTTACCGTCATCTCCCCGGTCCATGCAGCTTTGAGGAGAAAACTATCCCCCCTGTACGTCTTACTGACAATGCCTGAGTGGTCAGGGCCAGAGATTGTGTCGGTAAGGAGCACAACGTCCAACCAAGCGACAAAGACAAAGTTGCGTGGCAGGGTTCAAGTAATCCCTCAAAACAAACACAGACACTTCCCCACCCGCTATTGAATTGAAAATAAAGTGCCTCCAAGACACCCAAGACAAAATGCCACCCTCAGTTACCGTCATCTCCCCGGTCCATGCAGCTTTGAGGAGAAAACTATCCCCCCTGTACGTCTTACTGACAATGCCTGAGTGGTCAGGGCCAGAGATTGTGTCGGTAAGGAGCACAACGTCCAACCAAGCGACAAAGACAAAGTTGCGTGGCAGGGTTCAAGTAATCCCTCAAAACAAACACAGACACTTCCCCACCCGCTATTGAATTGAAAATAAAGTGCCTCCAAGACACCCAAGACAAAATGCCACCCTCAGTTACCGTCATCTCCCCGGTCCATGCAGCTTTGAGGAGAAAACTATCCCCCCTGTACGTCTTACTGACAATGCCTGAGTGGTCAGGGCCAGAGATTGTGTCGGTAAGGAGCACAACGTCCAACCAAGCGACAAAGACAAAGTTGCGTGGCAGGGTTCAAGTAATCCCTCAAAACAAACACAGACACTTCCCCACCCGCTATTGAATTGAAAATAAAGTGCCTCCAAGACACCCAAGACAAAATGCCACCCTCAGTTACCGTCATCTCCCCGGTCCATGCAGCTTTGAGGAGAAAACTATCCCCCCTGTACGTCTTACTGACAATGCCTGAGTGGTCAGGGCCAGAGATTGTGTCGGTAAGGAGCACAACGTCCAACCAAGCGACAAAGACAAAGTTGCGTGGCAGGGTTCAAGTAATCCCTCAAAACAAACACAGACACTTCCCCACCCGCTATTGAATTGAAAATAAAGTGCCTCCAAGACACCCAAGACAAAATGCCACCCTCAGTTACCGTCATCTCCCGGTCCATGCAGCTTTGAGGAGAAAACTATCCCCCCTGTACGTCTTACTGACAATGCCTGAGTGGTCAGGGCCAGAGATTGTGTCGGTAAGGAGCACAACGTCCAACCAAGCGACAAAGACAAAGTTGCGTGGCAGGGTTCAAGTAATCCCTCAAAACAAACACAGACACTTCCCCACCCGCTATTGAATTGAAAATAAAGTGCCTCCAAGACACCCAAGACAAAATGCCACCCTCAGTTACCGTCATCTCCCCGGTCCATGCAGCTTTGAGGAGAAAACTATCCCCCCTGTACGCCTTACTGACAATGCCTGAGTGGTCAGGGCCAGAGATTGTGTCGGTAAGGAGCACAACGTCCAACCAAGCGACAAAGACAAAGTTGCGTGGCAGGGTTCAAGTAATCCCTCAAAACAAACACAGACACTTCCCCACCCGCTATTGAATTGAAAATAAAGTGCCTCCAAGACACCCAAGACAAAATGCCACCCTCAGTTACCGTCATCTCCCGGTCCATGCAGCTTTGAGGAGAAAACTATCCCCCCTGTACGTCTTACTGACAATGCCTGAGTGGTCAGGGCCAGAGATTGTGTCGGTAAGGAGCACAACGTCCAACCAAGCGACAAAGACAAAGTTGCGTGGCAGGGTTCAAGTAATCCCTCAAAACAAACACAGACACTTCCCCACCCGCTATTGAATTGAAAATAAAGTGCCTCCAAGACACCCAAGACAAAATGCCACCCTCAGTTACCGTCATCTCCCCGGTCCATGCAGCTTTGAGGAGAAAACTATCCCCCCTGTACGTCTTACTGACAATGCCTGAGTGGTCAGGGCCAGAGATTGTGTCGGTAAGGAGCACAACGTCCAACCAAGCGACAAAGACAAAGTTGCGTGGCAGGGTTCAAGTAATCCCTCAAAACAAACACAGACACTTCCCCACCCGCTATTGAATTGAAAATAAAGTGCCTCCAAGACACCCAAGACAAAATGCCACCCTCAGTTACCGTCATCTCCCGGTCCATGCAGCTTTGAGGAGAAAACTATCCCCCCTGTACGTCTTACTGACAATGCCTGAGTGGTCAGGGCCAGAGATTGTGTCGGTAAGGAGCACAACGTCCAACCAAGCGACAAAGACAAAGTTGCGTGGCAGGGTTCAAGTAATCCCTCAAAACAAACACAGACACTTCCCCACCCGCTATTGAATTGAAAATAAAGTGCCTCCAAGACACCCAAGACAAAATGCCACGCTGACTGTCAAAAACAAGCAGCTGACACTGTTAAAAACTTGCAGCGGAGACTGTTAAAAACTCGCAGCGGACACTGTTAAAAACTCACAGCTGACACTGTTAAAAACCGCAGCAGACACTGTTAAAGCGGACACTGTTAAAAACTCGCAGCGGACACTGTTAAAGCGGACACTGTTAAAAACTCGCAGCGGACACTGTTAAAAACTTGCAGGGGAGACGGTTAACAACTCACAGCGGGGACTGTTAAAAACTAGCAGCGGACACTGTTAAAAACATAACACTAGCAGCGGAGACTGTTAAAAACACGCAGCGGAGACTGTTAAAAACACGCAGCGGAGACTGTTAAAAACTCGCAGCGGAGACTGTTAAAATTTCACAGCGGAGACTGTCAAAAACGCGTGGCGGAGACTGTCAAAGACATGCAGTGGAGACTGTCAAAGACACACTGCGGAGACTGTCAAAGACACACAGCGGAGACTGTCAAAGACATGCAGCGGAGACTGTCAAAAACAAGCAGCAGAGACTGTTAAAAATTCGCAGACAACACTGTAAAAAACCTGCAGCTGACACTATTAAAAACTCGCAGCAGAGCCTGCAAAAATTCACACAGCGGAGCCTGTAAAATACGCACACCAGATCCTGCAAAACATCACACAGCTGAGAGCAAATCGACTATCCCCCAACCGCATTATTTGTCCCCAGTGCAAGCTTCATTCGTCCTGTCAGCAAACCCTTCTCCCCTCATTTGCAACATTATATCCATGTTGCAAGTGAATTGGTCCCTGTTGCAGACAAAAAATAATGTGGGTGAAATTTCAGGCTGCCTGCAGAATTTTCCCGCCCAATCGACAACAAATGATGGACACAAGACTCTAGAGGTTACTTTTTCAGGGTCTAGTTCTTTCTCTATTTTGCCAGTTACATAAAATAAATAAGCCCCACAAGCATTTATTATAATAAAAGTATTGTGAGCATTTCTTCAATGACAGAAAATGCTTGGATAGATACTTTGGAATCAATAAATATACCATGCGTTGGAGAGAGAGAGTTCTCAGCTTATAGTTGTAGTTATAGTTGAGGGACCTATAGTTGTAATTTCTATCCTATAAGTCAACTATAGGCACCTGTAGGGAGAGTTATAGTTGAGCTCTTGCAACTATAACCACAGCTATATTTTCGGTAGCAGTGTTGAGTGAGACCAAAGGAATCTCTTCTCCCCCCGGCAAACCAACCTAACCCCCCCCCCCCCCGCCCCTCATCCCTACACAATCCCTGACTTCTGGGCACCCCATAGGTGGGATTAAATTCTTTAAGTCGAAGGTGGGGCACGCTTTGTTATAGTCAAGGAGCATACGCCTCCGGTTCAGGGCCATGGTGGATGGTCTTCTGGCCCAAAGAACATCGAGTATAACTGGGCGGATGTAGACAAGTTGGAACTCATCCTTCAAGTTGTTCCAGACTGGGTCCCTTAGGGAGACGTTCCTAAAGTGGCAAAGATTGCATTCGAATGGAACGCCCATGAGGTGGTCCCCATCTCTGCCCGCCCTAAACTCCGGGTTTTCTGGCGACTCCATGGGCATGTCCTCCAGATCCTCTGCTTCGTTTTTGAGTATGGGGAACGGGTCTGCTGCGGACTGTGTGAAACAGCCTCCGCACCACACATTCCTGCACGGGGGGAAGTTCTTGCGCCATAGAATGAAATTTGAGCAGAATAAACTGCAGCCATTCTTCTTGGTTGCCCCACAGACCCGGCACGTGCCCTTCCAGGTTAGGCAGTTCGTTGGATCTACCCCCAGCCCATAGCCAAAGCCCTCGTTGAATGTATGACTGTAGGGAGGTGAACCTAGGAGTTCCTTTTGCCACCCAAGGGCCGTAGTATCCCTCGCCGGGGCTGCAAGGTAGGATGATGCAGAGAACATGAGGTTCGTGTTGAGATGGGGGCCAGAAAATGTGATCAATATTTAGCGTAGCCAACAAGTCGTGATCAATATTTAGCGTAACCAACAAGTCTGCATCGACTTCCTCCAGAGGTGAGTCATCAGCCTCGGGACGATGAAAACATGGGGAACGAAAGGGTGGGCGACTCTATCTTCTGCAAACCAGTCGTTTGGTTCTATGAGGGCTAGAGGTGCTCCTCCCCGAGGGCGCCCGTCTTGTACTTGCCACCACGAACTAACCCAGGTAGCCACCTTGCCGTCGGAGCGATCGTTAGCTCCTAGTTGGAAGGGAACGAAAGATAGTGGGTTGGAGCCAGGGATCATAATTCCCTCCATGAGATCCCCTCATGAGAGTCCATCGATGCCTGAGTCTTTCATTCTGGTGCCTGCCACGTGCACTACATGTAGAATACATGCTGTCAAGCGCTGTAGGACACGGAGGTGGAGGATGATATCATTGAGTTTCTTGGAGGCAGAGTGGCCTTTATAAAATGTCCCCTCGAAGGGTTGGTTGTCGGTGAAGACAAAGACATCGGCCTCATCAAGGCGTCGAGATTCGGCCAGCTCTTCTAGGCAGGAGACCAAATTGTCAGCTTCTTGAAAATTGGAGGATTCTCCGGCAAGGTGAGGGGCATGACTGCCTGCTTGATAGTCTATGTGGGAGTTGTCCCAAAAAGCTGAACCAAAACCGGCTCCGCTGGCATCGTCCATCAAGTAAAACCCCGTGGCATGTGTAGCTCGGACTTCGACCCTGCAGGGGTTGGACCCCCAAAAAGGGTTAAGAGGGAGTCAACATCAAACCGGAGACGAGGAGCCGGGACAACAATGTCGGGGGATGGGGCCTCTTGTTGGGGGGGATTGGGAGAATCAGCTTCCTCATCCCACCGTGCGAAATCCCATTCCCATATCAAACGACTGCCAGGGGTGAGCTTCGGCTTGGAGACCCGATACCCTTCTGGGTCCCTTCCTCTTCTCCATCCGTTGATGGTAAGGTGTAAACCCTTTAGGTAGGGTTCAGCCCACTTGAAAGTCCGGGTGATGTAAATCAGGTACCCTCGGATCTGTTCGAGTCTGAGTTTTGGGAGTGCCTCCCCGGTTGTTAGGAGCTTGTCCAATTCCGCAATGAGGTCTTCGGTCTTGTCCCATCGTTCGTTGGTGACCGTTAGAAGGATGGACCCTTCGGTGTGAATGACACTGCCTGCTGTTGGGTTGGGCATCGTGGTGGGGCAGGTGCGTTTGCTAGAGGCATCCTGCATACCCAGCCACCAAATAAACGAGCAAAAGTGTCGGGTAGTTTGCCAGCACGCCTTCTGATTGTGCCCCATGTGCCTCCCGCATCATCAACATACACCAAAGAATCGCTGGCAATGTTTCCGTCCCCCCGACGTTTACAGACCCATGGCTCAGTAGCGTCATAGTTGTCGGACCCTGGAAGGTTGAGGGAGACCGTTTCCCACTGGTAGGGGTTTTTGGGATCCAGGCGGTCGCCCATAGCGAGGACCTTCCCCTTCGTGCCCATTTGTAAGGACCTGCCTGGGGAGTCCGTTTGACCGAAATAGTTTCGGGAAAACCTTTCCCATATGCGTCGTCGCTCGGCCTCCCAAACAGCGTTTGTCTTCACATGCGTGACGTCTACCCCGGTGAAGGGTCGGAGAGAAGGGTGTAAGAGGAAGTTGTAAAACACTTCTTGAATATCACTGTCCGACTGGTAGTAACCCACATCTAGGCTTCGGAGTATGTCAACCACGGTCGGCAAGGAAAAATGAAGGGCGAAGAGGCAGTCATTAAGTCCGCAAGAGGTCCCATTAAACACAACCCACACGTTGGAGATTCCCTTGGGGACATAGAAGTACGGGACGAGGCCGCGGACCTCTCCCGGTTCTAGGTAGATCTTGACGCGAAGTTTGCTGATCTTGTCAGTGACTAGTGCGGCGTCCTGAGGGTTCTGTGGGGTAGGCTGAGGGCGTTTAAAAGGGGTAGGGATCTTTGTCCAGAGATGCGGCTGCCCGTCTCGGGCATAGTGTCGAAAAGGACCGGGCCAGCACCAGAAGAGGAGGCGAGACCCTCCGTCCCACTCCCACCATGATGAGAGAGACACATATCTTATGCAGTCGCGAGCAGCTTCGATGTCGAGGCGAGCCTCTTCGCACTTTTGGAAGGCTTTCCACTCTGTCCGGTAGGCGACCCAGGCTTCGTGGGTCCAGGAGTAGCATACTCGGGAGGGAAAAGAGGTGGGTGTGACTTTGAGGTTGAAAGTGGTTCTCTTCTTGAGGAGGGAAGATCGAAGGTTGGAAGGGAGGCGAGCCAACTGGTCCATCCAGAAGGACCGGAGCAAGGATCGCTTCCACCATGAGAGGACCACTCGCCTCCAGTTGTTCAGGGCTGCCTGCCAACCGGCTGAAAGGCTGGGGCCGACGGGGGGCAAACTGTCTTCGAACATCATGTCCCACAAAGAGAAAGGTATCTCGGCGTCATCAGCTTTTTGCCCGTCGCGCTTCACCAACGAGGGTCCTTCAGACGAGAGAGGCGTCGGTTCTGGTGGAGGGCTTGAGGGCAGCCTGGAGAGCTGAGGCTCCCGCGTGCCAAACTTGGGACGTTTGGAGGGGTGATCTGACTCGTGACAATGGTGTGTGGAGGGGCGTTTGGACCCAAGGGAAGGAGAGGAAAAATAGGTAACCCCCCCCTCCCCGGTAAATAGAAAGACATAAGGAGGTCGGCGCCACTGTGAAGTATTTTCCCTCGAGGAGACCGAAACAAGGGGGTGAGGAAGGAACCCCGAGAGTAGGATCGGGCAAAGTCCAAGAAACGGAGAGGGAGATCCCACAGGGAGCCCAGTTTGAAGGGAGAAAGTGGTCGTCGGGCCCATTTGGAGGGATTGTAGACGCAGGGGCAGGCAGCAGTGACAGAGACGTCATCGTGCAGGAAAAGACCCCACGGCAAGAGCAAAGAGCTGGCGCGCCGGACCCGGGGCTCCGGGTCGGGCACCGAGGGCAGGGGAGGAGTGGAAAGGCCCGACTCGAGAGGGTCCAGGGCGTTTAGGATGGGCCACCACGGCTGTGGGGGGTACGTTGGGCACGGAGGGAGGGCCAAGGTGTGGGGGGTTAGATGGGGAGGGAGAAGCATCCCAACCATGGCGTCGAAAGTGGTCGATCCGCCTGCCCCAGGGTGGGAAAGAGATGTGGTGGAGAGGTGCCAGCCCCGAGGAGGGGAGACCCATACTGGGGACTTGACAAAGAAGATGTGAGGGACTGTCCACATGTCCCAATACTTGCCAAAATCGGAGGGAGGCAGGCTCGGTAGGTCGGTGAATATGATATCCGGGAGGGCTTGGGGGTGGAGCCATCGGGCCCTTGTCGTCAGGAAGGGGGTGCCCTCCCAGAAGGGCGAGAAGGCTGTCGTAAAGGAGGTGTCTTTGATCCGTACGCGTAACAAATCGAATCCCAGAGCAGGAGCAACGAAAAGCCAGTTAGTCGGCCCACGTGTCCTGACCTTGCACCTACCCAATCTTCCCCGGATAGGGATGTGCCCAGAGACAACACTGTGAGGAGTTCGGTGATGGGGTGTTAGGGGGTGACGGCCCGCCAACAAGTGAACATCGGGTGCGACTGACGGAAAGCAAGAAAGGGGAGGGGAGAGTCAGGAGCCATCTTTTTCTTCAGGTCGCTTACCTCCCCGAGGGGGTTGAGGATTGGCACCCCCAGGAGCTTTGTTGACCGTCAAGAGGGCCTTGTCTGCCGTAGCTTTCGCCTGCTTGGCCATGGTCAAGGCTTGGGAGATAGTATCCAGTCCCTCTGCCAGGCGCTTTTTGAGGACGAGCACCGACTGCTTCGGAGCAGCATTCCTACCCAGGTAGTCGAGTACCTTGGGCTGGACTTCGGGGTGTCCTTCAAAGTCATGGTCCTTAAACGCCTTTATGACAGCATGGTGCTGTATGGTTGCCCATAAGACCAGGGCGTTGAGAGTAAAGGGGTCTTCTGTCAATGCCGCTCGGGCGCAGGTGGAGGCGACGGACAACTCGTTGAACATTACACTAGACAGGATCTTGGTGAGATCCCAGACCGACTGCTGCTGCTCCTTGGTAAAGAGGGGGCCTTGATAGGCATTTATCAAGGTGCGGAGGTAAAAGTGCGAGGTCTTGGAAAACCACCTTTCCATAAACAGGAAAGAGGTAGACAACATTTCCAAGAAAACCATGGAGGCCATAGGATGGCCCTCGCATGTTGACTTGATAAGAGACTCGAGGGTCGGCAATGTTGACTTGAATGCTTGAAGTGCTTGTGGTACCAGACCTGAACACCGTCTTGTTTGTCCCACGCTTGGAAGGACAACATGGCGGACATGGGGTCGACATTGGAGGGGTCGTGGTTTGCCTCCCTGCGTTCTTGACAAGCCAAGAGGGAGTTCACGACTTGAAAGAGGCCAAGATTCGAGACTGCGCGGAAGTCTTCCCAGTCTTGTGGCGGTTGACCTCTTCAGCATTGGAGTCTTGCTCCGTGACGACTTCGCTCCCGAGAGCTTGTAACAATGAGTTAAGGGTAGTGCAGCAATGGTAGACTGGGGTCGTTCCTTGGTGGGGGCAATGTTGGGATAGAAAGGCTTTGCAATCGTCGAGGTTTTGGAAACTGACCCCGCCAAAAGAGACTTTGAACCTTCCGCTCAAGAGATGACACAGAGGCTCGTACGGCGCTGAGTTCCAAATGGAACAAGGCCAATGGTGTAAGCCTCCTTTTGATGTCGGCGGGAAGGGACAAAGAGGGAGAGGGTTGCTGACTCAAGAGTCGCATCATGCGAAGGAGTTCAAGTAATCCCTTTCGAAGGCCCTCGTGTTCCATTTGTAGGCGTGTCACGTCATCACGAGAAGAGGAGGTAGGAGGGGATCCAAAAGATACGGATGGCGGCTTCCGGTTCAGGTCTTCGGGGAGCCGAGAAAGTGTGCTTGCTTGTGTGGTGACTCTGCCCTCCAAGTCCCCTAATTGCTCGTCGAGGGAGGCCAATTTGGAGGCGAGGTGTCCCAAGCCAGCCCGGAGGGAGGTCTGTGGTGAATCATCCTGGACTTCTCCGATGACAGACTCTAGCGTGTAAATTCTCTGTTCGTCTTCCAAGAGTCTGTCTTTGAGGGCCACGAGGGCGTCGTTTTGGCGCTTCTGGGAGGAAGGGAGGTTGGAAGGAGTGGTCGTTAGCGGCGCCGAGATCCTGGGTTTCTTTCGCCCAGACTTGAAAGAATCACCAAACAAATCTTAGTTCGTGGCGACGAGGGCATCGGCGTCGTCGAGATCTAACTTGTCCTCTTCCCTCGATAGTTGGCAATTCTCCAGGGACGTCCTGAATAGTGACGTCCAAGTCTTGACGCTTGCAAGTTGATTCTTGTACCTTTGGATTATAGGGCACGAGTCGCCCACGACTCCAGGGAAGCTAGGAGAGATGTGCACAGTGTCCGGTGAGCCTTTTGCATAGCGGATGAAATAGGCACCGTCGTCTTTATCCGCGTCGAGCGCCTTCCAGGCCTTCTTGGTCGTGTGAGACCTCGCGGAGCAGGACCCCCGAGGCCTCACGCACATCCCAGACTCATCCTTTCCTACTCTGCCGCTGTAGATAGAGTCCTCCTTACCGTCGAAACGGTATAAACCGCAAGCTCCCGTACGCTGGGGCTTCTTGCTCATTAATTCCACAACTTCGGCTTTCCGAGGGTGGTTCTTGAAAGAGCTCGCAAAGGCGGGGGCAGGAGGAGGGGGCTTTTCCATCTTGGGAGTGTGAAAAGCCGTATCACCGTCAGCGGACCACGGTTCGGACCCTGACATTCGATAGGGAGGGAGAGACGTACCGAGAGCTGTTTCAGGGTCTCTATCGATCTCCATGAGGGAGCGAGAGAGGGCAGAAAGTTGACCAGTAATGTCCTCGACCGAGCGATGATCTACACCCACCCACGACAAAGGAGAGGTGGACCCCCGGAAAACAGACAACACAGAAACACCACCGGCAGACGGACCGTGTCGAGAAAACTCAGCGTCCTGCTGCGCGCGATCGATGGAAGAAGGGGACGACGAGGAGTGCGATGGACCTCCCCTGATGGCCACGGCGACGGCCGTGAAGTGGCCGGGAGTGAAATCTGGGAAATCATCCGACATCGATGGCTGAGAACGTGGCAGGATCGGGAGGGGGGAGAAGCGTCTAGTCGAAGAATGCGATGGCACGACTGATCAGGTCCCAACCAAGGAAGTACTCGACGGACTTAATCCCTACTGAACATGGTCAAAGCTGCAATTGGTGTTGAGTTGTGAGGAGTTCCAAGATGTGTTTCTTGGAGCTCTGGTTGACACGTGATCAGTATTTGTACGCACGGAAGATCCACGGAAGATCTGGAAGCATCTTCCGTGGGATCTTTGTGACTTTCGGACACCTTCCAGACATCTTTCTATCATCTATCCAGACACAATCTTTGCTTGAGGCTCAAAACAACATTCGGACGGCAACGACCCTGCTACCGCGCAAAAAATGGTTATTAGCAAAAAAAGGTTATTAACTTGCTCGTTTCTGACCGAATTTTACCTTTCCAAGTATTGATAAATAGCTAGTGTTATATAGGTCGGAAATTTCCTCTGCCCTCAACCAACGACCGACCATGACAATACCCTACGCTTGCTCACCATTGCTGCCATGGCCGCTCTCTCTTCCTCTTTTAGATTTAATCCGTGCTTTTGACTATGTGTGGGGCAACGTCCACGCGTGCGCTAGACAAGGAGGAATGGGAAGATATAATGGATAACAGTATTAAAAAAGCAATACATAACCGACATGACACTTCAATCTTCAAAGAGATAATTGGACTTCGACAACTGATCAAAAAGATAAGAGACAAACGGCACAATCAAGGCCCTACAAAATGATATGAATGATTGACTGCCAAAGCGCTGATGATTGGGTTCAATTACTTTCAGGGCTGGATTATCCTACAATCTTCATGGCGAGAAGCGAGAAAAAGAGATCTATCCATGCCGAAATTCCCTCTCTTTTGACTGTTATGTTGTGAAACATCATCAATGTCCAACTGTAGATTTACTCTCACGATACAATTCAAAGTGTACTTGGGATGAGTCTTCCGGGACAAATCTATATGGAACGACTGATTTATACTCGTTCCAATCTTCCCCGTGTTTTTCCTGAGATCATCTCGAATGGAACGACGGATCAAAAGAATTGCAAAGTATATTGCATAATAGTAAGGCACGATGCTCTCAAACCAACAAACAATACACCAACTCAATCCCATGATCCAGTTGCCTGTGTAATTGATTTTACGTGCCAAACCCCACCATCCACTCGTCAATAGTTTTGTCCCCCTTTTCATATAACGATGATTGACTTAATGCTCGTGGCTCGTGTTCAATTTGCAAACAAGGCAAAGCTGTATCACGATCGAACGATGGCGCCATGGTCGATGCAGTTTGATGTGTGAGAATCGGTGGGATCTTTGCAGATGGGGATCCTCAGTGGTACATTACAAGGATGATTGACTTAGCGCTCGTGTTCAACTTGCGAACGAGGCGCAGCTGTATCACGATCGCACGATGGCGTCATGGTTGATGCAGGTGTTGGAGCGCAATTTTTAGCTCCAGATTCTGATCCCGGATAATGGGGTTTTTGCTCGGGGTTTTTGGCGCAACGTGTTTTCTGTCTTGACTGAGTCTTGTTCTTTCCCATAAAGTAATCATAATTCTTGAGAGAGTGTCTAACGAAAGTGACTACTAGTTAATTTTTACGTGATATCTGTCCGTGCAACACAGGAGAATTCGGACACTTCCAACATACTTCGAAGTACAACAAGGAAGTTGAATTGCTGTGCTGTACTTGAACGGAAATAAACCAAACAACTCGGAGAATCTTGAATTCGTGGAATTGAGCTTGATCGTGAGAATTAACGAAGCCAAAACGAGAAGATTATGAGTACCGAATCTGAATCGAAAAGCATTTCAACTGTTCCAAAGTGGGATGGGAAGGTGGAGTCTTATGCCATGTATCTTGCACAGATTGGCGCATTGGCCGAGTATCATGACTGTGGTGATGCAATGGATTCGATTGCAATGACTGACTGTCCAACCAAGTCTGAATTTGATGCACTCCAACCAACCACTACTGATCTTGATGAAAAGCGCAAGAAAAAATTGTACCTGGCAAACAAACGCATTCTGGCTATCATGACATTGGGAATGACTTCAAGTCATGGTCTTGCTGTGATCCAAAAGACTGTGAGCACTGATTTTCTGCAGGGGAAGGCTTATCGTGTCATCGAAATTCTGAAACAGAAGTGCAAGCCAAGTGATGTGAGTGCTGAGATTGAGTTGGATCAAGAGCTTGAGAAGGTCAAGTTCAACAATGCAATTGACTACTACAATGACATTATTGGGGTGACGGCCCGATTTGAGGTGACTAAGTCGGATACTGAATTGATCAAGGTCATGGCCAAGAAATGCAAGAACCCACTGTATGCAAATATGATCTTGCAACATTTGGCTGGTACAACTCAAGATTTTGAAGCAATCTGTGAAACAATTGGAAAAGTGCAACGACTTGCAAAGGGTACCAGTGATGCACCTGCGCTGATGGAAGAAGGGAGAAGGAGGTACAATTGACCAGTGCTGAAAGTGCAAAGGGTGATTTTAATGGTGTTTGTGGGTACTGCAAGAAAAGGCAGGACACAAGCGCAAGGATTGCCCAGTACTCAAAGCCAAACAAGGGGGATCTGGATCTGGAAAGAAGTGTAGTTCTTGTGGAAAAGATGGACACACTGACGCTGACTGTTAGAAAAAGTTCCCTGACAAGGCACCCAAATGGTACAAAGGACCTGGCCAAGAAAGGGGAAACAGCTGGAAGCAGTGTGGAAATTGTGCTAGCAACTGTGGAGGAACCTGATTCTAATGAGCAGGATTTTCATGGTGCTTGTCTGTAGATCCGCGATATGGGCAAGCATGTAACTTGGAAAGTGCGGCTAGCAATGGAGGAACTGAAGTGTCAGCGGCAAAGCTGGACGTACCAATGTGCTTTGAAATGCTTTATGAAAGTGACATATGGATCGGTGACTCTGGCGCATCAAGTCATTCTACTAACAACAAAATGGTCGCTGTGAACGAGAGACAGTTTGGCAGTGCAAGCCTTGGTCACACCGGAGAGGCAGTGAAGGCAACAAGCACCATTGATGTGTCTGGTCAATTTGTGGCACGAGATGGAACATTGGTGATGGAAGCAACATTAACTGATGTGAATTACAATGAAAAGCTGAATTTCAATTAGATCAGCTTGACACAGCTACTTTGCAGCGGCTGGAGCATTACCTCTGGGAATGCAGCCAGGATCATACTCACAAATGGAAGTGGTGGGGTGATAATTTTTGATATCCTGATACCCACGGCTCGTGGGGCCATCTTTGCATGTTGATTTGTTCGTAGTGCAGATGTGTGTGCGGCTTGCACTGATGTTGGAACAAAAATGAATGTTCAAAAAGCGCATGAATTATTGGGACATGGTGATGAGGAGTCAACAAGGAAAACTGCTCAAGAACTTGGTTGGAAACTCACTCGAGGAACACTCAAGCCCTGTCTCCATTGTGCTAAGGCAAAGGCAAAGCAGAAAAACGTGTGTAAAGAAAGTACAGCTCCTAAGGCAACGGTTCCTGGAGGGAGAGTCTACTTGGACCTGTCCAAGGTCACTATATCCAAGTCGGATGATTCAGAGTTCGAGCTTTTGAACAAATGGTGGAAGGTAGTCATGGGTGAAGCCACTGGAAAGAAGTGGAGCTACTTTACACCAACAAAACAGGGAATGGTAGAACGCACCTGTGAGTTCATGCACAAAATGAAACAGAGTGGCATTCCAATTTCAATAATTCAGTTGGATCCGGCTGGAGAGAACAAAGAGCTGGAAAATCGAGTTGGCAATGTTGACTGGAAGCCTTTGCAACCAGTGGATTTTGAGTTTACTTCTCGTGAAACACCACAGCATAACAATTTGGCTGAACTAGCATTTCCATATATTGCCGGCAAGGCAAGAGCTATGATGGGGGCTGCATATATTCCTGATGATGTTCGGGGCAAGTTGGCGATTGAAGCTATCAAATGTGCTACACAAGTTGACGGCCTCAGGGTGATAACAGTAAGCAACAAGACTGCAACAAGGGATTTCCATGTAATCAAATCAAATCCAAACTGGGCTGTGAATCTTAGAACATGGGGTGAAGCCGGTGTTGTGTCAGATGGCCGCGATGGCAAATCTGGAGATCGTGGAATTGAGATGATGTTTGTTGGTTATCCATCCAACAGAGAGTCTGATAGTGTTCGAATGTGGGATCCGGCAACAAATGGAGTGGTAACTACTTGTGATGTCATTTGGATGAAACGGATGTACTTTACCCGACCACAAGATACAATCCTTGGTGTTGAATCCACCCCACTTGATACTGAGGCAAAAGATGCTGAGGATGCAATTGGATCAAATGATAGCTCAGCAATTGTGGAGGAAAAGACTAGTGACTTGCAACAATCAACTCAAGTATGGTGGGCTGAACCTATTTCGACAACCAAAGTGATCGAGCCTGAAGCAGGGGAGGCTGTCACTCAAATTGCTTCAGCAACTCGATCTGGTCGAATGGTGAAACAACCAGCAAGATTAATTGAAATGATGGATGTGGCGGTCTCGGCTGCTGAAATTCGATATCTCCAAGCAATGGCAGAATTGGACAACAATGAATTCAAAGCTGAAATTATGGAGCTTGCACTTGTAGGGGCTGGAATTGGAGGCGGGTTTGCCAACACCAATGAATTGAAAGTCATGAACTGCAAGGAAGCTATGCGAAGCCCGGACAAAGCTGCATGGGAAGAGGAGATTAAAATGAATATGAAAGATTTCAGAAATTCAATGCCTTTACTGTGGTACCTCGCAGTGAATTGCCAAATGATGCAAAAATCATGTCTACAACTTGGGCAATGAAAAAGAAAACGAATGGGAAACGTCGTGGAAGACTCAATCGGGGCGAGTTTGAATTGCCTGGTGGAAAAACCCCAAAGACTCCAGCAGTACCTGGTCAGGTACTCAGCAAAGGAGATGGCAGTGGTGCACTCAATCCGGAGGAATCGACAAAGTATCGCTCTGGAACGGCTCTTTGCATGTACAAAATGCAATGGTCAAGGCCTGATATCTACAATGCAACTCGTGATTGTGCAAGGCATATGTCTGCGCCCAATGAATCTCATATGAATGCTCTGAAGTACTTGATGAAGTATGTCGGTAGTACGGCGGAGCGAGGGCTGGTATTGTATCCTGATAGAATGTGGGATGGGAGCTCAGAATTTAAGTTTCGAATTCATGGAAGATCTGACTCTGATTATGCTGCAAACAAAGATGACCGGCGTAGTATTTCTGGAGGGGTGGTATACCTCGAAGAATGCCCAATCACATTTAGGAGCTCAACACAGAAATTTGTTACACTGTCAGTTACGGAGGCTGAATCAGCTGCTGGTGTCGTGGTTGCTCAGGACATGTTGTATGTCTACAGACTTTTGGACTCTATTGGATTGTCTGTGGAACTTCCTATGTTATTGGAGATGGACAACCAAGGTGCAGTGGATCTAGCTAATAACTGTAGTGTGGGAGGGCGAACTCGACGTGTGTATGTAAGAAATCACTTTTTGCGTGAACTGAAAGATGAGGGACTCATTGTGGTCAAGCATGTACCTGGGGATGATAATGAGGCAGATATCTTTACAAAGAATACTGCTGTACCTGTGTAGGCATATCCCTAAGTTTGTCGGTGTTGACAAGCACATGGAAGAAAGCTACCCAGAACCTGGAGCTAGGGAGGGTGTTGGAGCGCAGTTTTTAGCTCCAGATTCTGATCCTGGATAATGGGGTTTTCACTCAGGGTTTTCGGCGCAACGTGTTTTCTGTCTTGACTGAGTCAAAGTAATCATAATTCTTGAGAGAGTGTCGAACGAAAGTGACTACTACCGTAAAAATTGGTGTATATGTTACTGACCGTTTGTAGACCCCCCCCAGTCTGTAGACCCCACCTCACAGTCTATAGACCCCCCCCCCCCCCTCTAAAAATGATTTGGCGGGAAATATTGAACTGCCCTTCTGACAATCATCACACAAGTCACGATTCCAAATTCATTATTTCGATGGTCGTGTCAGCGATGTCTCAATAGAGTATATAGCCTAGTTAACAAAAATGTTACGATAGAGTCTATAGACTTATATCTTTGTGATCGAGGAGTCTATAGACTATCACAAAGGATTTATTGTTAAGTCTATAGACTATCGCCCTCGCAAACATAGTCTATAGACTAGGGAGCGATTTTAAATTCAAGAGTCTATAGACCCTTCCTCCGTTCACAACTGCCGACTCATCGAAAAGGGGGGTGGGGGTCTATAGACTAGCTGTTATAGTCTATAGACTCTCACCACCCTTTTCGATGAGGCTATAGACTGTCATAGGGGGGTCTATAGACTGTCGTGTGATAGTCTAAAGACCCCCCCCCCTCACAGTCTATAGACAGGGGGGGGTCTACAAACGGTTTTCGGCGAATTTCATAGAGTCGGGTCTATAGACTGTGAGGTGGGGTCTATATGTTAGGCCAAAAGCCTGTGACAAATCAATTGTCAAGCATTTGTAAAGTCGTCTTTGCGAATCCTTGTCAGTAAAAACTTTGACAAGGATTTGCAAAATGACACTTTGCAATTCCTCGTCAACTGAGGTTTAGCTCGGGATTTCTGCAAAGACATCCAGTTTGGCATCAATCGGGTAGCCCAACAGAAAAGGTTGGCATCTAACGCACATTGCGATGACAGAATGATGCCAACTTGAAGTGACAACCCCATCCATTCTTTACACTTTTAAAGCAAATATAATTGCTAAGGAATTGTAATCACGCACCTACAGTTCGCGATTGCAATTGACAAGGAATTGTAATTGGGTAGTTACTTTTCCGCGATTACAATTCCTTGTCAATTATCCAGAACACCAACACGTTTTCACCTGTTACGATCGGAATTACTACCTGTCAATGTACTGACAGTTAGATATGTTTTGGCGCCATATTTTTTGTCACGTACTGCCAAACTGTCAAAAATCACACTATTTAAAACTAATTAGGCGGTGGTCACAGAATTGTTCTACGTACTCCTAGGCATTTTGCAAATCCTTGTCAAAGTTTTTACTGACAAGGATTCGCAAAGACGACTTTACAAATGCTTGACAATTGATTTGTGACAGGCTTTTGGCCTAACATATAGACTGGGGGGGTCTACAAACGGTCAGTACAATAACATATAAGAACCATCGTAATATAAGAACCACCCCGTCCATCTGACACGATTTTTATTGTTTTCACGCCCTACACATGTTCTTTAGTGTTAAAAACACTATGAATGTATAGCCCTGATCATCTTCAACGCGCCCATATGTATAGCTCCGCGTAGCTCCTTCTGGTTCACGAGCTATGGCATTTTCCCGTGTAGCTCACCACACATGACGTCCACATCACCGACACATGAGTCCATGGTTCTGAGATGCATTTTTGGCGCAAACCGGAGGTACGGGGTTAAGGGAACTACGTTAATTTTTTAGGTGATAAGTTGCATAACACTGAGTATGACATCCCTTCCATTGTTTTTCTTCGTATTTGTAGAGATAGGAAACATTTTACACATGGTGACATACGTATAACATGATGCTTTTGCATTCGCCGTGAAGCTACTAGGTACGTGGCGTATGTGAGCAACCTATCGTACCTACTTTTTTACCGTACGATGCGGCATACAATCCTCATTACTCGTGTGCACCACATTACAGTACCATAGTCATATTATTATCTCAAGAGGTACGGTATAGTAGGTACACCAACATCAAAAGGTCACACCTAGAGCGTACATAGTACTGTAGTAGGAGAACGTCGTACATGTATAATATTGAAGTACGTCATTCGTGTTTCCGCTGAATTCATTCACAGGTCTTTCATCCAACGGTTCGTGGCTAGGATGGTTCTCATCAGGTTACCAGCACATTCGTGTGACGTGGTCACAAACTGGCGATGATATACGTGAACAGGCACGGGACCGGCTTTTAATTACCTTTAATGGTGAACGGAAAAGCCAATCTCCAAAAGAAACGCCAATCTCCAAAAAGAAAACCGGATACCTTATCATTTTCACGTAGGAATAGTAGGAAGATTGGTAAATGCCAAAAGAAAACTAATTCTCCAAAAGAAAACCAATCCCCAATATATTTGCCAACCTCGATAGGTTGCTATTTTATTTAAGCCTGAAAGCCGAAATCAAGACTTTTGTGAGAAGATCTATTCACTGTTAGATCGATTTTGAATAAGAATAGATCTAAACTGATCTTTGCCTACGAGGTGAAATCATAGGTTAGCAACGATCGAAGATCTTAGATTTTCTACATTAGAAGTAGATTTTTGAAGTTAGATGATTAAGTCTTTTCTAGCAATGTGATTTTTCTAAATCATACTCTCTAGATCTAACAAATTTTGAGTATCTATTTTAGCGAAACTAGTAAATCTGTTTAGATTCAAGTACTCCATAATAGATTTCAAATTAGTGTTGCTATATTAGATTTAGATGGTATCCATTCCTCTTAGTGCATTGCTAATCAGTCGTGTATAACATTATAAAGTGAGGCTTAATCACTTTGACAAATCATCTGTTACTTTAGGTATGGTAGTACTACCCTACCATTGTATTAGAGCTTAGGCACATACCTAGATAAAATATCTTTTAGCAAATAATCAATTTTCCTGGTGTTCCCTGAACCCCTACCTCCAAGTAGCGGTAAATAAGACCAATAAAAAAATATGGCCACATGTTAATTTCACTAGCTTTGAGGCCATGAAAAAGGTATCTTGGAACATTTTCTAGTTCGTTAGATCCGATTTTTACGGTAGTTAATTTTTATGCGATACCTGTCCGTGCAACACAGGAGAATTCGGACACTTCCAACAGCAGGTTGATGTGTGAGGATGGGTGGGGGATCTTTGCAGATGGGGATCCTCTGTGGTACAAAATCTACATAATGGGGACAAGGGTTATGATAACCTTGGTAACCTGCGACGACCGCTGCATCACCTTTTTGTAGATACACGGCCAGCTCTATCTCTATAGAGAGAGAGCAGAAAACAGAAAACACGCCCCTCTCTCCAACAAAGAGTAATACTATGAAGTCCCCACCAATAATACTACATCTCGTACTGTCATCCTTGGCCACTGTCGCGGTGGCATTCTCGCCATGTCCATTGTTGTCACGAACAGTTCGCAGTGGCAGCATTGTTTGGTGAGGGTCACACTTATTATTTGATTTGTATCTCCGAATAAGGGTGCTGTTGTTCTGGCTGGCCGTTGCGTGTTTGAAACCAACGACATTGCTCGAATCAATCATCAAACTTGGAGAGTCAACTTGTCAGTGTCTATAAATTCGTACTTTCGTGACTTGTCTGTGAGTTATGAGCCGAATTGGTTCCTGATAAACTGTCTTTCCCTTATCGTCACAACCGATATCGTGATTTACTATCGTCACGTTTGCATTGAAATTCATCGGCGAATGTCATGATGCAGCTAGAGGTGCTTGTACTTTCTTTTGTGTTTTTGTTTCTCTATGGCAGTGTTTCCAGCAGACACGTTTTCTTTTCTCATGACTTCATCTTTGACACACCGGCACTCATTGTGTGTTGCCTTCTTTCTTCCTAATCATGTGTTTTCTTCACCACCAAACGAACAATATCCAGTCGAACCACTCGCCATCCTCGCACCCTCCAGTCAGCCTCCACAGACTCATCCTCCGACCCAAACATCCCTCCACAAGTTTTCTCCACCGGCTACTCCACCCACCCCACCCTCTCCACAGCCCTCCTCGAAGCCACCGAATCGGCATTGAAATCCCATCCCTTCCCCCAAAACATCGACCTCGCAATCATCCACGCCTCCTCTCTCGCTCTCTCTACGAGGAACCATCCAAAATAATCCCCACCATCCTCCAAGCCATTCAACAAGCTGGAGGCAACGTAAAACACATCGTGGGGAATACCGCCGGAGGTGTCATTGGTGCACGGTATACCGATGCCTGTTATCCCGTGGAGGCGGAGGCCGTTCCGGCTCTATCAGTAACTTTGGCTTCGTTGCCGGATGTTAGGGTAAGGACGTTTTATTGGAATGATGTTCCCGAGTTTGATGAGGGGATGACGAGGGGGATTGATCCGGAGAGTTGGAAGAGGTTTATGGGTATGGCTGGGGGAAGCGGAAACGAGGAGGAGAAGGAGGAGGAGGAGGAGGAGGATCCGGTGTTTATGATTATTCCCAGTCCGGGATTTCAAAATGATTTAGACGATTTGTTGCGTGGTCTGCAATACGCGTTTCCGAATGGGCAAACCTTTGGTGGGATTGCTTCGACTGTTTCATCTTTATCGCGGGCCAGAATCTTTGCCTATTCGGCAGTCGATGGTTCGAGTGCTCCAGCCATGTATGGGAATGGATGTGTGGGCGTGGCATTTTCGGGAGATATAAGGGTGGATACCATGATTGCTCAGGGGGCGAAACCTGGTGAGTTAGATGGAGGGTATAGCATGTTGGTAATCAAGGAAGAATTGCTGTCTCGTTGCGTTGTGTTGGTTTGTCTGACTCTTGTCACTTTTTTTCGAAGTCGGAGGAGTGTACAGAGTCGTAGCCGCTGGTGCCTCCACACCCATATTATAGACCTTAAGCTCATCAAAAATTGCACAGGTCTATGTTTTCCTTTTGCATGACATCATCTCTCTCTTGATGAGGGATTACTAGGACTCAATATGTCAACTTGCATCATTTTGCATATTTTGTGTCAAAGTCAGCAATTGAGTCTTCATTCAGAGTGACATGATTGTTAGGCATAACAGCCCGCGGAGTCATTATTATCATCTAAAATAAGGGCATTAACAGACAAGTGGAAGTTTTCATGAGTAAAATGATCACTTTTCATATGGGAAAGACGCAATTTATATCGACCAAGTGACAAAAACCGGTCAGCCATCGATCGAGAAGTGAAACAGTACAATAGAGTAACATTAACGAGATGCGCACTCATGTCACAGCATTATTTTTTGACAAGCCCTAGTGAAGCCACAACGTCACATACTGTTCCAAATTGCATGTTCCAAATTGCATGTTCCAAATTGCACGTTCCAAATTGCACGTTCCAAAAAATATTTTCAAACGTGGTCTCCGGAAGGTTTCATCTGGCACAAGCCCCAACAGTTTACAACAACAACCAATGCTTCTCACAACAAGAATCTGTTGCAAGAGCTAATCCTGCCATAGTTTATCCATTTTGAAAAAGCATCTGACCTGATTCACCTGTCCAAAACATGCTCTTCCAATTAAGCTATCTTGTTGTGCTTGGTGTGCTCCAAGCGTTTGCAACTGCTATCACTCGTGGTCACCCTCCAAGGAAAAAATGTGAACCCTACACTCGTGCAGGCATCTACGATTCTGGCACAAGCCCCCTTAACATTTCAGCAGGTTTGGGCACCCCTGCCACCTCGAAAGCATACAAGAAGACGAGTTCATTCTTGCAGCATTATGGGCTCCAGGATGAATCATTGTACTCCCAAGAATTATGGACCATTCTTGCTTGCGGTGAGGAGAGTACATCTGTCAATTTCATGCATATCTGCAGTTCTTGCAGCCTAGTTCAAGGATATTTCTACAATCACAATTATTGGCACTATCCAGCCTTCTGTAGTTTGCATGATAGTGATCCCAATGCCAATGGTGAGGACAATGTGCTCGATTAGATCTGCTTAGGATACTGCCATTGTGTGTTGAAACCTATTGAACCTTCATTGAGTCTTTCCTTTCCATTCTTTATTTGTTCTAATTTGCACACAAATTCTTTAATTCATTTATCACTACTTCAACCCCTATTCTTTGCAGGATGCCCTTTGGAAGCTGGTTCTCTAGGATTGGATGTGTTGGCACACCAAAATGGTTCCCCTGAAGCATTCATCGGTGTAGCTGGTTTTGATGCCAGCATTCAGGTTGCATTGTATTCTGTTGTCTACTATTGTGCTGGCAAGGAAAAGTCTTGCTGCTCCTCTCAACACAATCACAATAATTACTACAAGCTTGGCCAGACCCCATCTTCTACTGTCGCAGGATTCAACTTGCCACTTCCATGATTTTCAGTATCAAATATGGGTATCAAAAGGAATGCTTGCACTTCAATGGCATGTTCAGGCTTCTAACCAGGACTGCCTCTGCTGTGACCACTATCTTTGGATGGATGATTCCCTTCATGTGTGGAATTGGCATGATTATGTCAGACAAGGTGAAAGCCAGGATGGTGATGGTGGCTGGCGGTTGGTTGATATGGCAAAATGTGCCTAATCTCTCAGGAGGGACAGCTTTGTTTTACAAGATTTTGGTGACCATTCTTCTCATAGCATTCTTCTCTGGTATTGTTCGCGCATCTTTGAGTTCCAAGAACAGAGTCAAACTCTGTCCAAACCCTAATCAAATGATATGTTCCATTATGGGGTGTTTTTGCCCTGACAGCAATGTTAGAGTGGTTCTCTTTGGAATGGTTTTTCATCAACTTAAGAGATTTAAACCATCCATGCTATTGAAGAAGACAAAAAACACCCTCCATCAATTTGCACGCATTCACTTTTTGGTCACTGTCGCCAAAACCATCATTACCCTTCCATCTGCAGATGGTCATGGAGTTGAAGTCAGACAATGTCGAACTCCATCTGGTAACATTCGCTTCTTCGTAGAGCACTGGCATGGAGCATTGGCATCAACTACTGCTGCAGGGACCATGGATATCCGGTTTGATAACATTTCAGCTGGTACATCAGATTTAACAACCAAATACCCAGATGGACTGATCAATAATAAGGACATTTACAGCACTGCTCAACAATCTGGATGGGGTTGCATTGGTGACAGCTCTCCGACCATGGTGGGATCATCATGTCACAGCACTTCTTGTAAGTCAAATTGCTAAATTTGCTCTTCAGGTACACTGAAATCTTATTGTGCACTTATTTATCCTACATCAACAACAGCATCAATAGGTAACTGGGTCTACTATGATCGCTCCAGCACATGTAACGTCCAAGTCAAGTACACACTGCTGAAAGGAAACACTGTTGTGCTGGAAGATGGGTGCTCTACTCCGCTGTATCCAGCCGCAATCGGTCCAATAACATTCCTTGACACATCCCCCCCAGTACCAAAAATAGATGGCTATACTCTTCCATACACTGTCACAGTGATGACAGCCAATTTCTTTTCGACATCTACCACTGTTAATTTTGTTGCCACTGCAGTGGATGATTGTGATCAAAATCCAACAGTTACATTGAGTCATAATAGCGGATCAACCTTTCCTCTTGGATCTACCGTTGTCACTGTTTCTGCCAAGGACAATCAAAATAACCTAAGTGTTGGTTCATTCACAGTCACAGTGGTCAGTGCACCAATGCCCAGTCAAACAGTAAGTCAAAGATGAGTAAAACACATGTCAAATTTTCACAATACATTGTACGAATCTCTTTTACTCCTGTGCTGTCTTCACGCCCTGTACAAGATCCTGTCACCACCAACCAGAAGCCCATCATTTATCCCATCCCAGTCATCCCTACCTTCGGTCAGTTGCAAATCATTTTTCACACATATGGTTTTAATGTTTGTCTTGTCTTCATATCCGATGCCACCTGTTATATATCTCTGCTTTCTAGATGCCTCCAACGTTTCTTCCAACCGGAAGCCCTACAATGACACCATCCCAGTCATCAGTACCTTCAGTGAGTTGTGAATATGTAAACATAGTACAGACTCTGCTGGTTTGATGTTTCTGCTTACTGATTAAACATATACTGTCTTGTTTTATTCTGAAACAGTTATC